>CAWUFW010017415.1:0-263148 GCA_963921515.1 Calotriton arnoldi
CATTGCCACAATGGTCAAACTGTGCTTCAGCTATGGACCCCACACTTACCTTTTGGTCACTGTGATGATGGGGGTTTAGGCCCCATTGCCACAATGGTCAAAATGTGCTTCAGCTATGGACCCCACACTTGCCTTTTGGTCACTGTGATGATGGGGGTTTAGGCCCCATTGCCACAATGGTCATGGGCTGCTTGCATTGTGGGTGCCACACACATATATGTGTGGCACATGTGCTAGGGGGTCACATTGTATGTTCAATGTCATGTTCGGTGTTGTAGGCATTTGACACAGCCTGCTCACACGCTTGTCATGGTGGTGGGGGGATGTCTTAATCTTGCATTCCCTAGGTTGTGGTGTGCTTGTTGTGTCATGCATTGTCCATCCTATGAGTGGGGGTGGTAGTAGTGGTAGGCATCCAGCCCCCCTGGCTAAGGGTGGTAGTAGTGGTGGGCATCCTGCCCCCTGGCTAAGGGTGGTGGTAGGCATCCAGCCCCCCTGGCTAAGGGTGGTAGTAGTGGTGGGCATCCTGCCCCCTGGGTGAGGGTGGTAGTAGTGGTAGGCATCCTGCCCCCCCTGGTTGAGGGTGGTAGTAGTGGTAGGCATCCAGCCCCCCCTGGCTAAGGGTGGTGGTAGGCATCCAGCCCCCCCTGGCTAAGGGTGGTGGTAGGCATCCAGCCCCCCTGGCTAAGGGTGGTAGTAGTGGTGGGCATCCTGCCCCCTGGCTAAGGGTGGTAGTAGTGGTAGGCATCCTGCCCCCCTGGTTGAGGGTGGTAGTAGTGGTAGGCATCCAGCCCCCCTGGCTAAGGGTGGTAGTAGTGGTGGGCATCCTGCCCCCCTGGTTGAGGGTGGTAGTAGTGGTAGGCATCCAGCCCCCTGGCTAAGGGTGGTAGTAGTGGTGGGCATCCAGCCCCCTGGCTAAGGGTGGTGGTAGGCATCCAGCCCCCCTGGCTAAGGGTGGTAGTAGTGGTGGGCATCCTGCCCCCCTGGGTGAGGGTGGTAGTAGTGGTAGGCATCCTGCCCCCCTGGTTGAGGGTGGTAGTAGTGGTAGGCATCCTGCCCCCCTGGGTGAGGGTGGTAGTAGTGGTAGGCATCCTGCCCCCTGGGTGGGGGTGGTAGTAGTGGTAGGCATCCAGCCCCCCTGGCTAAGGGTGGTGGTAGGCATCCAGCCCCCCTGGCTAAGGGTGGTAGTAGTGGTGGGCATCCTGCCCCCTGGCTAAGGGTGGTAGTAGTGGTAGGCATCCTGCCCCCCTGGTTGAGGGTGGTAGTAGTGGTAGGCATCCAGCCCCCCTGGCTAAGGGTGGTAGTAGTGGTGGGCATCCTGCCCCCTGGCTAAGGGTGGTAGTAGTGGTAGGCATCCTGCCCCCCTGGTTGAGGGTGGTAGTAGTGGTAGGCATCCAGCCCCCTGGCTAAGGGTGGTAGTAGTGGTGGGCATCCTGCCCCCTGGCTAAGGGTGGTAGTAGTGGTGGGCATCCTGCCCCCTGGCTAAGGGTGGTAGTAGTGGTAGGCATCCAGCCCCCCTGGCTAAGGGTGGTGGTAGGCATCCAGCCCCCTGGCTAAGGGTGGTAGTAGTGGTGGGCATCCTGCCCCCTGGCTAAGGGTGGTAGTAGTGGTAGGCATCCTGCCCCCCTGGTTGAGGGTGGTAGTAGTGGTAGGCATCCAGCCCCCGTGGCTAAGGGTGGTAGTAGTGGTGGGCATCCTGCCCCCTGGCTGAGGTGGTAGTAGTGGTAGGCATCCAGCCCCCCTGGCTAAGGGTGGTAGTAGTGGTGGGCATCCTGCCCCCCTGGGTGAGGGTGGTAGTAGTGGTAGGCATCCTGCCCCCTGGCTAAGGGTGGTAGTAGTGGTGGGCATCCAGCCCCCTGGCTAAGGGTGGTGGTAGGCATCCAGCCCCCCTGGCTAAGGGTGGTAGTAGTGGTGGGCATCCTGCCCCCCCTGGGTGAGGGTGGTGGTAGGCATCCAGCCCCCCCTGGCTAAGGGTGGTGGTAGGCATCCAGCCCACCCTGGCTAAGGGTGGTAGTAGTGGTGGGCATCCTGCCCCCCTGGCTCCGGGTGGTAGTGGTGGGCATCTGGCACCCCCCTGGCTAAGGGTGGTAGTAGTGGTGGGCATCCAGCCCCCCTGGCTAAGGGTGGTGGTAGGCATCCAGCCCCCCTGGCTAAGGGTGGTAGTAGTGGTGGGCATCCTGCCCCCTGGCTAAGGGTGGTAGTAGTGGTAGGCATCCTGCCCCCCTGGTTGAGGGTGGTAGTAGTGGTAGGCATCCAGCCCCCGTGGCTAAGGGTGGTAGTAGTGGTGGGCATCCTGCCCCCCTGGTTGAGGGTGGTAGTAGTGGTAGGCATCCAGCCCCCTGGCTAAGGGTGGTAGTAGTGGTGGGCATCCTGCCCCCCTGGGTGAGGGTGGTAGTAGTGGTAGGCATCCTGCCCCCTGGGTGGGGGTGGTAGTAGTGGTAGGCATCCAGCCCCCCTGGCTAAGGGTGGTGGTAGGCATCCAGCCCCCCTGGCTAAGGGTGGTAGTAGTGGTGGGCATCCTGCCCCCCTGGGTGAGGGTGGTAGTAGTGGTAGGCATCCTGCCCCCTGGCTAAGGGTGGTAGTAGTGGTGGGCATCCAGCCCCCCTGGCTAAGGGTGGTGGTAGGCATTCAGCCCCCCTGGCTAAGGGTGGTAGTAGTGGTGGGCATCCTGCCCCCCCTGGGTGAGGGTGGTAGTAGTGGTAGGCATCCTGCCCACCCTGGTTGAGGGTGGTAGTAGTGGTAGGCATCCTGCCCCCCCTGGTTGAGGGTGGTAGTAGTGGTAGGCATCCTGCCCCCCCTGGGTGAGGGTGGTTGTGGTGGTTGGCATCCAGCCCCCCCTGGGTTGGGGTGGTGGCGCGCATTCAGGCCCCTGTGTGCATATGTGGCATTGGTGATGGGCATCCCGCCCCTATGGTGCTGCTGTTGCAAGTATATTCAGATTCCCAGTGTATGTGTGTGATGTGTCGTGTACGTGTTGTATGTGTTTTGTGGTTGGTGTCTGACTTACCTTCTGCGCCGTACGCGTCCGTGCCTGTTCCGGTAGTAGATGTAGAATATTGGTATGATCGGGACGAAGGGATTCATGGTTGGTTCGTGTCGTTCGTCCTTCTCGTTGCTTCGCGTCGTCCTCGTCGCTTGGCTTCGTCCTCGTCGCTTCGCGTCGTCCTCGTCGGTGCTGTGTTCGTCTCGTAGCCGTGGATCGTGTTGTGGCGCGATTCGGAGCTTATGTGCGCCTCTCCCGGATGCTTTGACGTGCCGTGCGTAGCGACGGGTTCGGCGCGTACGGAAAGCGCATCGTACTTGTTCGGCCGGACG
Source organism: Calotriton arnoldi (assembly GCA_963921515.1). NCBI lineage: Eukaryota > Metazoa > Chordata > Amphibia > Caudata > Salamandridae > Calotriton > Calotriton arnoldi. The sequence goes on from CAWUFW010017415.1 coordinate 3,316, forward strand.
GGGCTGCATTTTCCCTTCCGTGCGACTCGATTCGGCGTTTCCGGATTCGCCTCGGTCGGAGAACAGGACCTGGTTTGGGTGAGTACGGCTCGGCCGGGATTTTTGCTGTTGTGCGCATCGTACTTGCTCGTTCGGTGTACTGTACGGATCGGTCGGGAAACTGGCTTTCGCATGGCTTTTTTCCCGACCGAATAGTATTGGGTGCGCCTCCGACCGAGATCGGAATCGGCCCCTATATATAGGTAACATGCAGATTTGTGCAAAATCTAATCGATTTACAATTGTGAAGTTAATTAACCTTAGTATTGTGATTTGCGTACTAATTAGAGTGAAATTGCATGATGTATGCTACGTAGTAGATTTGTATTGTGGCAAAGAATGCAGATGGTAAGTAAAATGGCTTTAAATGTCGCTTCTGCTAGGTAACACCTAACATGGGTCTTTAGAATGGCGGGTGGTAAACAGAAAGGCTTATTTTCTTTGTTTTAATTGTGGTTCTGTTTGTTCTTATGATAGTTCGTTCGGGCCTGTTAGGCCATGCTTCGAAAGTGGCTGCTGAAACGGATGAGGTCACGTGAAAAGGCAAAGATGGCCTCTGCGCAGAAGCAATAAAGAAATCAAGTCACGTGGATGCGGCCTGTGCCCGGAGTGAGAGATGTCAAGGTCGAACTGACCTACAATAAAGAGGGTGCCAAAAAGATTCAGCATGTATTCGTGGGAATGAATGAGAAAGTACTGAGCGACAATGGACAAACTAAATTGTGACCATCAAGATCGCAACAAAAATGAATGGACAAGTTGGACTGCTCTTGACCCCGGAGTCATGAGACTCATTGTATGTTTTACTGTCCCTAAACCAGTTTGAACAAGGAGGGCGATGAGGTGACCATCACCACCCCTCAAATGGACCAATTAGCGTGATTCTTGCCCCTAAGGATTGCAACTTTTTGTGTAGTAAGCTAGAAAATAGGGTATAAGAGGGTCTACTCTTATGTGGGGTGGGCTGCTGCTATTGATGCTGCTGCTGCTGTTGGTGTTTTCCTGCCATACCGCCTCTTTATTTTTCATTTTTCCACCTCAATACTGCGAAAAGACTCTATCATTCTTGGACTTTTGAACTTGACTGGGGAAGGAACGAGATCGTTGCGGGAATTCTGCCCGGGAGGTACGTCCAAGGAGGTTAGCGGGACAGTCAGTCAGTTTGGGAGTTCTATTCTGTGATCTGCGGTTTATCTTCTTTTTGGTGAACCATTCCTGTCCGCATCCTAAGACTATGGGTAATGCATAATTTTCTATTCTTCATTAAACTTTTCTTAAAAATGTTATTGATATATTAAATGTGATTAATAAACAAAGAATTTCACCCATTCAATTGAGAATTTAGATAAAATTATATTCTAACTTCAAATGAGTCTGTGGTTCTTTAGTTCATTTATGAGTTATAAATGTTAAAAGGTTTTAATTGTGATTGAGCTGGCCTTAATCACCATCAACTTATTCTACTAGTTGGTCCATCGACCAAAGAGCGGAGTACCTTGATGTTTAGAACTGACAGGATCAAAGGTTAATGTATATAATGTCTGAGTTATTATTCTGTCAAATTTAACAAGGCATCCCGTTCGTCCAGCAGCACATTTCTCCTTGGTGTAAAATCCAGTGAATGAATGAATGTATGGTATGCGGTGTCATGGGCCCCACCGACATAAGGTTTAATAGACAATAGGTTGCATAAATGTTTTACCTGGATTCGTGTCCTAAGGAGAAATTTATATTAGCCGCGCTGGATCAGATTTCTTGGTAGCAGAGTTATGGTTACTATAGATTAGTTTGGTGATTATTGATTATTGATTTATTGATTTTTCATGTCTAACACTTTGTGTTGAATTGTATTATGTTATGTGTAAGTCAAAATTTTGAAGCTTCCGGGAAGTAGGAAGTGGACACGGCGGGCAAGAGAAGTCACACGGAATTGTGCATTGTCTGATTTTCAAATTGGTGATAACACAGGATTGTGTTATGTTAGGGACATTTCTTGTATGAAAAAGCGTATGAGTGAAATAGCAACAGGTTTTCTTGTGAAACTCTGGCCTTAATTCTCAGGAGCAGTGTAGTCTCCACATGTGTTTTATCCCCAGACAAACGGGTTTACCCCTTGCTTGAGAGAAGGGTAAGGTAGAGAGAAGTGCTACACTTATTGAGCGAAACAGTATTCTTGCAAGATAGTGCAAACTATTTCTTTTGTTTAGCGAAACAGACAATGGTAATGTGTTTTACGTCGTAACTAATACATTTTGTTGAAAAGAGAAGGTAAGAAAAACTGCCGATAATTTTTGTAAAGGAGGGGTCAGTAAAGACAGGAGTAGAACTGACGTCAACAGAGACCGCGCTGGTATTGGCCAGTTGTGGGGGAGTGAAGAGCTTCTTGATTGGTGCGTTAGTGTGAAGTCGCGCTGGGATTGGTTAATGTGAGAGTGACGTAAGGCTGTCGGATTGGTGCGTTGGTGTGAGATGCGCTGGGATAGGTCCGAATAGCTGAGCAGTAGAAAGGACAGAGTGGTGACATTTTTTTCGAGTGTTTGTTTTGAGAAAAAGAACAGAGCAACATGGCTTATTATGACTATGGTAGAGAGAAACCGTCATGGTTTGCGAAGATTAAAAACTTTTTCAAGAAAGACAAGAAGGTTGTGACTAGGGAAGGAGAAGTACTTCCTCCGCCGAAAACACCAGCCTCTCATATGATGTTGAAATATGGCTATCATACTTGTATTTGGTTGGAAAATTGGGCAAAATATACCCAAAGCGATGGAGTATTGGCATTTCCAGAAAATGGTTCGTTTAGCACAGCTGTACTTCGAAATTTGAGAGAAAAGATGATGAAACTTGAACCGAGACCTAGACCAACACAGTTCGAAGCGTTAGGTGAATGGGAAGATGAGATGTATGATAGAGAAAGACACAGAGGTGCAAAGAATTATAGTTTAGTCCATGGAAGAGTATGAGGAGTGAATCATGAAGACCGGATGAGACGATGGAGGTATGCTAATATGACGGATGGTTTGTTTCCTGTCAGAACAGTTGAAGAAGTTACAGGGAGAAAGTGTACGGAGAAAAAGAAGCATGCAGTAACAGAGAGATATGGGTATGGAGCTAGCGACACAGAGGATGAGTTGCTGGAGGTCATTTTAAATAAAAGACCCCTCCATTAACCCTGGGCAAAGCACTACGCTACGCTCACGTAGTTTGCGAAGTTTGCGCTACTTCGCACTACGCGAATTGCACGTAGCACAGTGCAAGCACGCGTAGTGTAGCGTAGTGCAGCGGTCATATTTTGCTTGCTCGCGGTCCTCAACGTCAAGTTGGCGACCGCGAGCAAGCAAAATGACATCCCAGCGAGACTTTTTCCTCGTTCGCGATCAGCAACATCAAGTTGCCGATCGCGAGCGTGGAAAATAAACCTCCCGGTGAGATTCTCAACGCGGGGAGGTCAGGTTTCTTATTGCGAGTGGTCGTGTATGCTCGCGACCGCTCGCGATGAGAAACTACCAGTCCGCGTTGAGAAAGCTGCCGCTCGAGTAAAAATCTACTCGAGCGGCAGTAAAAGACAGCTCGCACTGTGCAAGATGCCGTTTTCAATGATTACACAGTGTGGACAAGCATCCGACACTGTGCAATCATCGCGAACAGCGCACTACGCAGTTCGCGTAGTGCTACGCGTAGTGCGAAGTGCACTTCGCGTAGCTTCGCGTAGCACTACTTCGCGAACTACGCCCAGGGTTACCCTCCATATCAACAGAATTCTGCGGTGGTGACTCCAAATGCACCACCAATGGAAACTGTAAGAAATCAAAGCCCTGAACGAAATTATGAAATAAATAGGTCCTTTGATAAATTAGAAACTCCACAGAATGTGAAGCCCGATAATGGTAATACAGCTGAATTAGCCAGAACCACAAGAGAATTGACTGAAAAGATAAGAGAACTAACAAAGAACATGGAAGCTGTGACTGTGCCAGTGACAATAGGGCCAGTAATTCCAGTATTTGAAAATCAAAGAATAGATGAGCATTCCCTGAAAATTCCATTGAACTCTAGTATGCAAAGAGTGAGAGAAGGGATAATTCCAGAAAATAGAGAGACAAGAGATTCAGTTGGTTCATGTAGGTCGAGTCCACCTACAAATTTGACGATTAATGAGAGTCAGATAAATAGGATTCCTATGGGAACCGAGTCAGCAACTGAGACCCCAGAGAGAAGTGCAAATTGGGCAGAGATAAATAATACCCCTGTGGGTCCGACTGCAGAAGAATTAAATGAGTGGATGAGGAATTTACAGAAGAAAGATGCTGAACCACAACCTTTGGATGTGATCAGATTAAAACTAGATATGGAAAAGTTGATTTTAGGGACTATTGGTACAGATCGATTGAAGTCCTACCAAGATGATGAGCTCATGTTCATGTGTAAAAGTGTTACTTGGAGAGCTAGGAACTTGCATGAAAAATTGGAAGAAACAGCGAATGAACTAGGAGTAGAGTTTGGAAAAATCAGAGGATTGCAGAAACCGTACAGGGTAGACTTTAGTGAAAAGGATATAGAAAATCTGAACACTTCAGGACGGTTAACACAGATAAAGGAACTGATTGTGTTATTGAGAAAATGGGGAGATGTGGACAGATGGAGAAGCAGGTGGATAAGAAGAAAGGAGGGAACGACCGATAAAGCTTCATTGGCTTTTCCGGTAAAGGAGAAAGAACCAATAGTAATGGAATATCCAATGAGGGAAACTCCAGGAGGAAGCTATGTACATGTCCCATGGTCCAGACACGATATATTGTCATTTACAAATGACTTTCCAAGATTGAGAGAGAAACCCGTAGAATGGTATAGACAGGTAGAAAGATTTGTAAAGGTTTCAAAGGTGTTGTGGGAAGATTTGGATGGATTGTTTGAAATTGTAGTACCAGCAGATTTATGGACGGAATGTAAGATTGCAATTGACTGGCCGAAGGAAGAATATCCTAGAGATACAAAAACTGGAGCCCCTGGTCCAGAAGTAATGAGAAAGTATGAACAAGCCATCACGTTTTTGAAAAATAAAATCCCACCAAAAGAGACAGACTGGGTAAAGATTGATAGAACAACTCAGGAGAGTAAGGAATCTGTACATGCCTACTATGAGACTGCTTTTGGTCTTTAAACAGTATAGTGGTTATGAGAATTTGAGTGAAAAGGACATGAGTCATTTTGTGTATAGATTTGTATATGGCTTAAAACCTGAAATAAGTGAAATGATTAAGCAGCATATGTTGTGTTGGCAGAATAGCACTGTAGATGAAGTATTAAGGTATGCAAAATACTGTAGTGACGATATTGAGTGTAGACAGCGTAAACTAAAAGAAAAGGCGATGTGGGCACAAGTAAAGGTTGCAGAAAAACAAGAAGCTCAGATGAATAATCAGTCTAGTGATGCAGGACAAACTAAATTCAAACCGAATATAGGTAAAGGAAAAGGTCAAATGAGTATAGAAGAGGCGAAAAAGAAATGGCCCTGTCACAATTGCGGAAAATTAGGACATTGGAGAAACGAGTGTAAATTTCCTCCAAAAGCTAATACAGAAAATCAACCATTAAATCCACAGGTGCAGAATGAGGTGAGTAACCAGCAGCTGCAACAGCCGCAGGTAGTTACTCAACAGTGTCAGGTGCCGCAACCACCTCTTCCAAAGAGTGTTAACCCCCAGAGATACAGTACAGAGGCAGGATTCTATGGAGGAGAGCAGGTAACAAAATTGCCGCGCGCACCTGCAGTGTCGCAGTATTGGTTACGGCAGGATGGAAATGAATCGGATGAAAGTTTATGACGGTGCCTAGGAGAGGAAGAAGAGTGCGTGCTTGGCGCAACTCTAGAGGTAGATCAGTCAGGTCCATTTGTGGATGGAAAAGTGAATGGTGTAAATGTTACATTCCTTGTGGACACTGGAGCTACCCGTTCTACTGTTAGATCAGTGGAAATTCCAAACCTTCCTTTCTCAGGAGAATATATCCAAGTTGTAGGTGTTTCAAACAGGCAGATTAAAAACCCCCCATACCAAACCAGTAGAGGTGAAAGTTGGACCATTCAAAGAGATGCATCGTTTTGTGGTCTGAGATTGCAGTCCTGTAAATTTGTTAGGACGCGATCTACTTTGTAAAATGAATTGCACCATCTATTGTAACCCAGATGGTATTGCTTTCCAGACACCAGATGAGGATGTCCTGTATAAAATGACAATGGCAGAACTAGAACCAGGAGTGAATGACATGTTTCCTGTGTTTGATGCAGAGAAAATCCTGATTGAGTTGAAAGGAATAGTCAGGTCTGATGTATGGGATTTCACAGGCGAAGACATTGGACTAATGAGAGGAGTTGACCCTGTAAAAATTACTGTAAGGGAAGGAACAAATTACCCAAATACTCCACAGTACAAATTAACGCCAGAAATTATTGAAGGAATAACACCTGTAGTTAATAAGATGATTGAACAAGGAATTTTGAGAGAAATAATGAGTAGCCCATGTAATTCTCCTATAATGGGATTGAAAAAGCCGAATGGAACGTATAGGATAGTGCAAGACTTGAGAAAGGTAAATAAGATTGTTATTCCTTGTTGCCCAATTGTGCCAAACCCCGCTGTAATACTGTATCAGATTCCACATGATGCAGAATTGTACACAGTTATTGATTTGTGCCATGCATTCTTTTCTATTCCATTGCACCCTGACAGCCAGCCATTATTTGCGTTCCGGTTCGGAAAGCGTATTTTGGCATGCTGCCAAATCCCTCAAGGGTATACTGAAAGCCCCTCAATCTTTAATCAGATCCTAAAGAAATCATTGGAAGATTTAAAAATGCCTGAAAAATCTGTGATGGTCCAGTATATTGATGACCTATTGGTGGCATCAAGGACCAAAGAAGCATGTGTTACGGACACAATTGCTTTATTAAATCATTTGGCAGAAGGAGGACACAAGGTGTCTCCGTCAAAACTGCAATTTTGTCAACAGGAGTTACAGTATCTAGGTCATAAGATTGAGAAAGGGATGCGAAAGGTGACAACAGAAAGAATAAGGATTATCCAAGGAATGAGAGCCCCGATGACACAGAGAGAGGTGAGAATGTTTCTTGGAATGGTTGGTTATTGTCGACAGTGGATAAGTGGATTTTCATTAATTGCAAAACCTTTACAGCGATTGACAAAGAAAGATGGCAAAGATCCGCTTGAGTTGGATGAGGAGGAAATGAAGGCTTTCAAGGAACTGAAAACAAGTTTGTGTGAGGCACCAGCATTGGAAATGCCTGATTATGAAAAAGAATTTGAGCTGTATTGTAGTGAGAGAGATGGATGTGCACTTTCAGTATTAGTGCAAAGGCATGGAAAAATGAAAAGACCAATCGCTTATTTTTCAGCTGTCCTAGACCCGGTAGCAAAAGCGTTGCCTTGATGTCTGAAAGCAGTAGCTGCTACTTGTTTGAGTCTGGAACAGAGCGAAGGCATTGTGATGGGGTATCCTCTGAGAGTATATGTCCCACACTCCGTTGAAATCCTTCTGACCCGAACCAAAACCCAATTCATGACACATAGTCGGCTGACTAGGTATGAAAAAGTGATTTTGGGTGCAGACAATGTAACCATTGTAAGATGCACGAGTGTGAATCCTTCAACCTCATTGCCAGATGAAGTAAATGTAGAAGTCAAAGATGATGTTGATCATAAGTGTTTGGATGTGCTTGAATTTTGCACAAAGCCTCGCCCAGATATTAGAGATGAACCTTTAAAAGAATCAGATTATGTGATGTTTGTGGACGGGTCATGCCTGAGAACAAGAGAAGGAGTTTTTAGTGCCGCGTATGCTGTGTGTACGGTGGCAACCATAATGGAAGCATCCTGTTTGAGAGGAATACGTTCAGCCCAAGTGGCTGAGCTGGTTGCTTTGATTCGAGCATGCAAACTGGGGAAGAACTTTCGAATTACGGCGATCACGGATAGCCAGTATGGCTTCGGAGTGGTCCACGATTTCGGACAGATCTGGTCCCAGAGGGGTTTCCTGACTTCTGCAGGAACTCCTATTAGGAATGGTGAGTTTGTGAAGAAATTGCTTGAGGCGATACAGCTACCTAAACAGATTGCAGTGGTAAAATGCGCTGCACACAAAAATGGAACTGATTATATTGCAGTGGGAAACAAATTCGCAGATGAAATAGCTCAATATTGTGCCAGAAATGTGGTCTCACTGAATAGGAGAAGAGAAAAAGAGAATGTTTCATGTCCCTTGCTGTTTACTAACACAGTTGAAACCTGGGATGAGGTAAGGCAATTGCAGGAAGAGGCAGATGAAGAGGAGAAAGATGGTTGGACAAAAGCAGGCTGCAGACAAAGAGAGGAAGATGAAGTCTGGGTTTATAGAGATGAAAGACCAGTTATGCCTGATAGCATGATCTCTAATATGGCACGGATGTACCATGGACAGGCACACATTGGTAGGGATGCCATGATCAGACTTTTCAGACAGACCTGGTACAACCTGAAATTTAGGGCTGTAGCTGAAAGCCTTTGTCAAAGATGTCTTACATGCCAACAAATAAATCCTGGAAGGAAAACTGTAGTGAGTTTGGGAACAATAGGACATGAAGGAGGTCCTTTTACCAGAATGCAACTAGATTTTATTGAAATGCCCCCTAGCAATAGATTGAGATATGTCCTTGTGGTCGTTTGTTTGCTTTCTTGTTGGGTGGAAGCCTATCCGACAAGAAGGAATGATGGAGTTACTGTGGCTAAGCTCCTACTGAGAGAATTCATTCCTAGATATGGCTTTCCAGTAACGATCGAAACAGATAGAGGAACACATTTCCAGAATGAAATAATCCAACTGATATGTGAAGCACTTGACATTCAACAAAAATTGCACTGTGCCTACAGACCAGAGGCTTCTGGAGTGGTAGAGCAAGTAAATGGAACAATAAAGAATAGGTTAGGGAAAATGTGTCAAGCCACAGGACTCAAATGGCCCGATGCCCTGCCATTGGTGCTGATGAGCATCAGAAGCATACCTGACAGAAAAACAGGTCTGAGTCCTCATGAAATAATCATGGGAAAGAGCAATGAGACAAGCACATGTACCTGTCAACAAACTGCTGACTATAACTGATGATCTCGTATTGGACTATTGCAAAGGATTGGCTGATGTGGTGCATTCTGTGTTTCATCAGGTTGGACCGGATGCGACCACTCTTGAAAGAAAACCAGCTCATGATTTGAGTCCAGGAGACTGGGTCCGCATTAAAGTCAACAGAAGAAGAAACTGCTTTGTTCCTCGCTGGGATAAGCCACGTCAAGTGATCCTGGTGACAACAACTGCTGTAAAGTGTGCAGGTGTGAAAAATTGGGTTCATGCCAGTCATACCATCAGAGTTCCAGATCCTGAAGCTCGACCTGTAAGTCGACATCTGGAAATATCAGATACCAGCTCAGCATCTGAAGCAGAAGCTGAAACAAACAGAGTTCCAGATCTTGAAGCTCGACCTGTAAGTCGACATCTGAAAGAATCAGGTACCAGTTTGACAACTGAAGAAGAAACTGAAACGATCAGAATTCCAGATCTTGAAGCTCGACCTGTAAGTCGACATCTGGAAATATCGGATACCAGTTCAACCTGAATCTGATGAAAGGCAAAAGGAAAAATCAGGAAACAGAAGAACTGATATTATAACTGGAGAAACCGAACCAAAAGACAGCGACAGTGAACAGCCAAGTACAAATTATGGGAAAATTCCTCCAGAGATAGTTGAGGTAACTGAAGAAAACTTAGATTCAGATAGAGAGATAGGGGAAATTGCGGAAGAAAACCGAGGAGTAGTAGGGTCAGAACCACAAACAGAAGAAACACAGGGAAATTTAGATTCAGACAGAAAGATTGGGAAAAATGCGGAAGACAAACGAGGAGGGTTAGAATCAAGTTTCCAAACAGAAGAGTCACAAGAAGATTCGGATTCAGACAAAGAAACTGAGATCATAAAGTTCAAAGTTAGAGGAAGTGAAGTGAGGTCTGAGACAGAATCAGAAGAAAGTGAAGAAGAAAGAAAGCAAAGAATAGGACCAAGAAAGAGAACTTGGAGAACAGAACGAGAAGAAAAAGAAAACGAATTGAAAAGGCCAAGAAAAGGAGACAATTGGCCCAACGAAATTAAAAGACTGAGATATAAGATAATACATTTGAACAAAGATAATGCGGAACAAGTAAATGAAATAACAAGTCAGAAAGGACAAGGAAAACAAAGTGAAAGACAATTACAGAGACCAAAAAGAGTGAAGAGACCTAACTTGAAATATAAGTCACCTGAATGGCTATACATAGCATTGACCGACATTAAAGAAGTGGATAGCAGTCACGAAATCCCAGACGAAGACTGTGAACAACTGGGTGAGAGTGAATTGCACCAAGCCTGAAAGGCAAAGAAAGAAAACCGGACTCGACACCAAAACTGAGAAAGACGAGAAAAAGTTCTGAAAAAGAGCTGAAGAGAGCACCAAAAGAGACTAATTAAAGGGTAGAGTGGCTGGAAAGTCATTCTGAGGTGTGGAAACACATTTTTCTCTACATACATATATATAGCTAAATAGTATTACAACATGGTAGACACTGAGAATAGAAGATCTAGATGTGAGTTTTTACGTAGATGGTGTAGAATGTGTTTCTATTGTACAGGATTGCTAATGCTTATCTGGTTTATTTTAGCAATAAAAATTCCACTTAGGTTAGTTGTAGAAAATACATCTGTAATAGTGAATGACACGAATAATGACAAGGAAGCTAACATAAAGAACACTGCAGCATTAGTAGGTAGTACTGATTTACATAGGGATAAGTCCATAACTGATTTCTCCAAGAATGTCTTCACGAAACTGTTATACGAATATGTGGAGACAATGGATGTGAGAGATTGCTATGTCTGTATGCAGTTACCTGCATCTGTCACAGAAGGTGTGACATATCATCACCTTCCTTTGACGTATGGGATAACTTGTAGCATTTTAGCTAGCTTATTTTATAAAACATGTAGATTAGAATATTACTACACTGACATAGACACTGTTTTTGCTAAAGTTCCCGTAATCCCTGAATTAAATAAGGTAAAAGTTGCAAAAGTTTTTGGAGAGTTTTTCTTAGAAAATAAAGAATTAACATTAGAGTATATATTTAGACACAATCTTACTTGTGAGTTAAAGAAAGAAGAAAAGATTTTCTTGGACATGGTAGAGGACAGAAGAGTTAAGTTTCAAAGAAAGGTAGCAGAAGAAAAGACAAAAACCCCACCTTGGGCGTGTGAAGAGAGAAATTACGACAAAGGAGAAACAAATGCAGCTATGGTTTTGGATTGGCCCCAACAAGGAAAATTGTGTATTAGTAGAAGTAACACTATGTATGATAACTATTTTGTGGGTTCTAGTGAGTGCCGAGATACATACAAAATTCTAGGGGGATGGGGATTTAAAGGAGGAAAAGATCCAGTATTTCCAGGGATCTATTATATTTGCGGAAATAGAGCTTATTATAGGTTGCCGGACCATTGGTATGGAACATGTTATCTAGGCCTGGTCTTTCCAAAGATTTTTCATGTACAGAGAGGAACAGAAGGAATTCACGAGATAGGTAAAACATTAACACGTAGGAGGAGGGAAAGCTTCTCAGAAATAGTAGGTGATATTTTTGGAGCATTGATACCAGCAGTGGGTATATCTTTGAATGCATACAAGATTCGGAAATTGTCTACAGTAGTAGATCGTTTATCAACGAATACTGCTGGAGGGTTCTTGATGGTAAATACCGAAATGGTTGCCATGAGAGCTATGGTAATGCAAAATCGACTTGCCCTTGACATTCTTTTGGCAAAAGAGGGTGGAGTCTGTGGAATGCTGAAAGTCCAACATTGTTGCACTTACATTCCAGACAAAAGTGAGAATATACAGAAGTATATAAAGAACATTACTGATTTGCACAAAGAAATTGCCCCACTGGAGGTTGAAGGTGTTTGGGAGAGACTTGGTAAGAGTTTTTCCTCAATGAAGAAATGGTTCACAGAAATAGGTAGTTCTCTTATTGGGAAACTACTAATACCAGTCACAGTGATAATAATGGTAATGTTATTAGTGAGATTAGCATATGTGTGTATTAAAAGACAAAATAGAGTAAAAAGAGAAAATGAGAAAAATAAAGAAAGAGAACGGGAGATGGGAGAGATAGAATTAGAAGAGTTAAAAGAGAACATGTACAAACGGTCTAAAAGACAAGATGAGAAAAACACAGTTGTATGAACTAACAAAAAAGCAAGTGGACAAGAAACATTTATCTGATAAATTGTAGGATAGGTTTTTGTGGTGATGTTAAAAATCACCAAAGGGGGGAATTGATGGAGCAGGGTAAATAAAATAATTTTGTACCCCCTTGGAAATTAAAGAACTCTTAATAAATTAATAATACTAACTGTTTGAAGAAGCATGTATTAACCAACAAATGCACCTTTTTAGTAAACACTATATATAGGTAACATGCAGATTTGTGCAAAATCTAATCTATTTACAAGTGTGAAGTTAATTAACCTTAGTATTGTGATTTGCGTACTAATTAGAGTGAAATTGCATGATTTATGCTACGTAGTAGATTTGTATTGTGGCAAAGAATGCAGATGGTAAGTAAAATGGCTTTAAATGTTGCTTCTGCTAGGTAACACCTAACACGGGTCTTTAGAATGGCAGGTGGTAAACAGAAAGGCTTATTTTCTTTGTTTTAATTGTGGTTGTGTTTGTTCTTATGATAGTTCGTTCTGGCCTGTTAGGCCATGCTTCGAAAATGGCTGCTGAAACGGATGAGGTCACGTGAAAAGGCAAAGATGTCCTCTGCGCAGAAGCAATAAAGAAATCAAGTCACGTGGATGCAGCCTGTGCCCGGAGTGAGAGATGTCAAGGTCGAACTGACCTACAATAAAGAGGGTGCCAAAAAGATTCAGCATGTATTCGTGGGAATGAATGAGAAAGTACTGAGCGACAATGGACGAACTAAATTGTGACCATCAAGATCGCAACAAAAATGAATGGACAAGTTGGACTGCTCTTGACCCCGGAGTCATGAGACTCATTGTATGTTTTACTGTCCCTAAACCAGTTTGAACAAGGAGGGCGATGAGGTGACCATCACCACCCCTCAAATGGACCAATTAGCGTGATTCTTGCCCCTAAGGATTGCAACTTTTTGTGTAGTAAGCTAGAAAATAGGGTATAAGAGGGTCTACTCTTATGTGGGGTGGGCTGCTGCTGTGGTCGCTGCTATTGATGCTGCTGTTGGTTTTTCCTGCCATACCGCCTCTTTATTTTTCATTTTTCCACCTCAATACTGCGAAAAGACTCTATCATTCTTGGACTTTTGAACTTGACTGGGGAAGGAACGAGATCGTTGCGGGAATTCTGCCCGGGAGGTACGTCCGAGGAGGTTAGCGGGACAGTCAGTCAGTTTGGGAGTTCTATTCTGTGATCTGCGGTTTATCTTCTTTTTGGTGAACCATTCCTGTCCGCATCCTAAGACTATGGGTAATGCATAATTTTCTATTCTTCATTAAACTTTTCTTAAAAATGTTATTGATATATTAAATGTGATTAATAAACAAAGAATTTCACCCATTCAATTGAGAATTTAGATAAAATTATATTCTAACTTCAAATGAGTCTGTGGTTCTTTAGTTCATTTATGAGTTATAAATGTTAAAAGGTTTTAATTGTGATTGAGCTGGCCTTAATCACCATCAACTTATTCTACTAGTTGGTCCATCGACCAAAGAGCGGAGTACCTTGATGTTTAGAACTGACAGGATCAAAGGTTAATGTATATAATGTCTGAGTTATTATTCTGTCAAATTTAACAAGGTATCCCGTTCGTCCAGCAGCACATTTCTCCTTGGTGTAAAATCCAGTGAATGAATGAATGTATGGTATGCGGTGTCATGGGCCCCACCGACATAAGGTTTAACAGACAATAGGTTGCATAAATGTTTTACCTGGATTCGTGTCCTCAGGAGAAATTTATATTAGCCGCGCTGGATCAATACGCATCTTCAAAAAAGTGGTCAAAAGGATTGTATTAAACAGACTATAGGACTCCCAAGGTTTCTCTCACAGAGTCACAGACATCACCTGTCTCGTATCATCAAGTCACTGGGAGAGCTGACAATAAAAGGGTAATCTATATGGGGCAGATTTACAAGCCCCTTGCGCCACTTTTGCGTCACTTTTCCCATGTTATAAGTGACGCAAAAGTGGCGCAAGGGGCTTGTAAATCTGCCCCTATGTTTGTAACACTATGAGCAGATTATTGTCTTTAGGTCTCTCTATATACTGCCTCTCTATATATTTGTTTATGCTGTTGTCAGTTGTTAATTATTTATTTGGGTAATGTAGCAGGTGTTGACTAGCTATATACAGCGCTCTGATACCTGAGAGTCATGTTCACACTTTATAAAACTCTCAAATAAATAATCAATAAATAATACTCTTGCTCTGTCTCTATGGGCAGTCCATATTGCCCACTATAACTGATAAATAATAAGGGCCCTGGCAAATGGTGTTTCCCCAGAAGTACCTCCCACATACGTGGCAGGAGATGTTTCATGGAGAAAAATGATCTCTAAAAGCATGTCTGCCCGCAGTGTCATGCTACGCTGGTAAAGCAGACCTTTCAAAGTGGGAGGGCCTATCTTTATAAGTAAACTTATGTCTGCCATGTGCAGAGAGATTTTTACCAGAGTGAGGGAGACATTTCAATAACCTTTCTGGGGCCAGATGTATATATTCAGAAAGATGAGTATCGGAGAATGAAAAGCTGGTTGGAAGCCTACGAGCACTCTTTTCAGAATTGGTAGTAACATTTCCGGAAGCAGTCATAATAATGGCCGGGGATGTCCATGCTCGTCTTTTTCCTGCCCAGATGGAGGATGCCCTGGATTTTTATAACATCCCTACAGCTCTATTTTCCCTCGGGTCTATTAAAAAGGAGGCCAAAGTCTTCAATCAATGGCTGATGAATAATGGATTGATCTGTTTAAGTGGTCGTTTTAATAATGATGTGCCAGCAGCTGAAACATTTTGGCAGGGCCCGTTGACTATATGTCCACGCCCGTTCGGTACTCTGGTCTTTTTCAAGATTTTGAAGTGGCAATATTTGAGGGTAGCGACCATTGGGCAACCTCTGCAGTTCTTAGTCTCTGCGAGCCGGTAGCTGTAGAGAGGTTATTGCCTTTGAAAGCGTCTTATCCATGAAGGCTCTCTACACGTTTAGGTCATATTCATCTCCAATGACTAGCTGCCTACCAATTAAATGAGAATATCGAGGCCCTCTCCATCTGTTCGGAGAACAGAATTGAGTGCTTCTATGAAATTGTTCTCAAAGTGCTGGGCTTTATAGCTATAAATATAAGGGAGTCGGGATCACAAGCTGACCTGCGCATAAAGGGGAAGGGTTGGTTTGAGTTTGCTTGTCATAAGTTGAAGTGTTTGGCGAGACGGACCGCCAAGAGAGCCATGCGATACCCAGGTACAGTAGCATCCCAGGAGCTGGTTAAGCTCAAGTCCCAATATAAGCAGCTGGATGAGAAGAAAAAGGTCTCCTTTTATCATAGTAAGTGGGATGAAATGCAGGAAATAAGCATATATATTCAGTAATTGTTGTTATTCAGTTCTATCTACCATATGCTTTTTTTTATCGAATGTCTTTTATGCACTATGGGCCATATGTATCAAAAAAGAGTTTTGCGATTCTCAAATTGCGATTTTTAGCGAATCGCAATTAGAGAATCGCAAAATGCAATGTATGTAGGATTTGCTAAAAATTTTGCGAATCCTACATATTCCTTATTTGCAAATCGCAAATTGAGATGCGCAAATAAGGAATACCCTCCCATTCATTCCAATGGGCTAGGAGGTCCATAGGAATGAATGGGAAGACATTCTCAATTTGCGATTACCAATTAGAGAATCGCAAATTGAGAATGCAATTTCAAGGTTGCAAGGGTGCCAAAAGGACACCATGTTGCAACCCTGAAATATGCATGTGTGCACATTTTGCGCACATACCTGCCTAAGGGCATGTATGTGCGACATATGGCACTTTTAAAAATCAAAAAGTGCTTTTTAAAGAAAATCACAAATTACCACCAACTTGAAGTTGGTGGTAATTTACAATTCCTAAGGCCAAATAGCAAATTTCTGGTGCTTCCAGAATTGCATTTAAGGAATCGCAATTTGCAATTCCTTAATTGCATTCAGCAAAATAGAGAATCGCAAATTTTGCGATTCTCTATTTTGCGATGGCCTTTTGGGATGATACATCCCAAAGGCTTTTTCCCATTCGCAAACGGGCAGATTATGAGAATCTGCCCGTTTGCAAACGGGAAAAGGCTTGATACATATGGCCC
Organism: Calotriton arnoldi; assembly: GCA_963921515.1. Taxonomy (NCBI): domain Eukaryota; kingdom Metazoa; phylum Chordata; class Amphibia; order Caudata; family Salamandridae; genus Calotriton; species Calotriton arnoldi. Next base: position 19,811 of record CAWUFW010017415.1, read on the forward strand.
TATATTTATTATGCTCATTATGGTTATAATATTTATGATATGTTCCCTATTTAGTCTGATCTTAAAGTCCTTTTTAAGAGCTATTGTTGTATACACTTACTATAAATTTAATGTACTGTTTTACTCTGAATGAAATAATGAATCGATGTACTGTAACTGGTTTTATGGGTATATAAATAAATAAAAAGAAGAAGAAAAAAAAGAAATGCAGCAAATCATTCTCTCCAGGGATCAACTAAAGTTTTGGGCTAAGGTTAATGAGTCCAGTGGCCAAAATAGGGGGACTCTAGTATGTATGATTCCTGATATGTGGTCAACTTATCTGGCAGACTTCTATAGCAGCACTTCTGTTTAATTTAGATCCCAGGGGCCTCTTGATAAAAAAACTCCCCCACTCTTGGTTCTCAATAAAGGAAGTAAGAGCAGTTATTGATAAGCTTTCTAGGGCTGCTGGCCCTGCCAACATTCCAGCGGTAATATTAAAATCAAATAGTGACTTGTGGGCAAGGGTATACTCCCTCTTGTTCAGTTTGATTGCTTTAACTGGCCTCCATCCTCCTTTGTGGAAAGGGTCTATAGTAAAACCTATCTTAAAACAAGCATTTGCAATGCAATAGGTCTCACATTTGTGAGAGTTAGAGCTATTGGCGTTGTGAATGACAATGTCTTTTAGCCATGTGTTTTGGTTTGGAGTGGATGTATATGATGTGTTGTGGAATTATGTGGGATGGATTGGAATTGAGTGGGGTGGAATTGTGTGATGTGTAGTTTATTTGTGTAGTGGAATTATGTGGGATGGTGAACAGAAGACACTTTAAGAAAAGGAGGAGAGTGTGGGTGTGAGAGTTGGAAACCTTGAAAAGGTGTGGGAAAGAAACTATGCTCTAAGACCTGAAGTCAACCACATGAGAGAGGCTGGAAGAATGCGTGAGAGAGAGGGGTGAGAGAAAATATGAGAGGGACGAGTGGGAGGGGCACCCAATGGTGCAAGGAGGCAAGAGGTGGACCACTGCACAGCACGAGGAGTTACAGAAAGGCATGTGTGAGCTGGCAGTGTACAGATGAGACAAGGAGCATGAGGGAGGGATGAAAGGGGGCAGTGGGATTTCAAGATGAGAGGGGGTAGTGGCAGTGTGAAGGAAAGATGAGAGGGGCAGTGGGTGGGTGGGGGAGAGATGACAGGGTTGGAAGTGCGAGGGAGAGAGGGGTTGTATTGGAATCATTTGTTGTGGAACTGTGTGTCGTGGAATTGTGTGGTGTGGAGTTCTGTAGTGGAAATGTGACATGATGTGCTGTGGAATTATGTGGATAGTAATTAAATGGTATTAAGTGCACTGGAATTATGAGATTGTGAGTTATGGAGTTATGAGTAGTGGTATGTTGAGTTGAATTATGTGGTGTCCAGTTAAATTTTGTGCCATGATATGAAAATCTGTGGTGTGGATTGGAGATATGTGGTGTATTGTGGAATTGTGTTGTGTAGTTGAAATATGTTGTTTGATGTGGAAATAAGTGGTGTGTATTGGAAATGTGTGGAGTTGAATTGTGTGGCCTGGACCTGTGAGGCGTTGAATGAAATTATGATTATTGGAATTAGGTATCATGATGTGGAGTGCATTTATGTGGGTTGCTGGTATGTGGCATAGAGTGCATTTATGTGGGGTGTATTTAGATTGTATTGAGTAGAGTGTAAATATGTGGAGTGTAATTATGTGGCACTTAGTGGTATTATGTGGAGTGCAATTATGTTTTGTGGTGCAGAAATGTGTAGAATTGAATTTTGTGGTATTGTGTGGCATTATGTGTGGTGGTTTGGAGTGCAATTATGTGGCATGGTGTGCAGTGGAATTATGTGGGTAGCAATTATGTGGCTTTGAGTGTACTGGAATTATGTGGAGTGGGACTGTGTGTTAGAAAGACTGGAAGGGCTGGGGCAGTGTTAGGAGAACAGCAAACCCTGCTTCACGTGCAACTCACTGCCACTGTAAAAGGCAACAAGCATTGGCATAGCCAATAGGTCTCACCTTTGGGACCTTATAAGTGGTTAGTCGTGCAGTACATTATCCTGGGTGCTGTCCCGCCATGGATTGAAGCATTATCAGGCTTATCTGCACCACTTTTGCCTTTGCTATATTATGTGGCAGATATCTGATGTATTTTAGGTTTGAAATTACGTTTTAGCTTGCTAGCTCAGCTTGGACTGCCTTGACTCCTTGCTGTTGGCAAAAGTCTATGTTATGTTGGAATCCCAGGGTAGAGAAAAGGCGGCACCCTCAAATATACTAATGGCTGCCACCACCAGGTAGTCACCACTGAATGAATTGTGGAAGGTTCACTCTTGAGCTCACTTCTGTATTGCACTTTTGGTGTGGCCCACCTCCCCCGTCATCTCCGTATTTAATACTACAAGCTAAACGGAGAACACTACACCAGCTTCTTAACTCACTGCGCTACCTAACTAACCAAAGACAGACAAAAGACAGCATGAGGAAACAGAAGTGGCAATAAATGTGTATCATTTGTACAGCCCAAAAAAATTTCTTCGAATTGTGTTTTGAGGAATTTGATAGTTGCTTTTGTTACCTACCCAAATGGTACTCATTTTATCCACCTTCTGATGATCACAGTCTAAGCAGACTATTTGAATGTTTAATCTGTTGGTCTCATACGTGTATATCCATCACACCTATATCCATTGAGCCACTGTAGCTATATACCTTATTTTTATTTTTTAAACGTGCATTTGATCAATAGATTCCGTATGTAGAGAATATCGTTACCTTATGAATACTTCAGTTCGATAAAAATGGCACTTTATATATTAAATATTTATCCAATCAAGCCGTTAGATTTTATTTTAAGTCAGAGTTTGACCAACATTTGATTTACAATAGAGTCCAAATCTTACATAGGCTGACAGTGATAGTCCCCTATGTGCACACACAGCCTTACCACACCCTACAAATGTATACACTACGCAAAAGCCACAACGTCTGCCTTGGCTAACACTTGCCTCTGTTTCAGTCCGAGAGCGTGGTTGACTTCATAGAAACCGATGACGCTGGCTTCCCAAAAACCTTCCCCACATCTGTTTTCTGGGAGGAAACAGCAGTGCCAGAAACCCTGTGACCCGCTGGCCAGATGCGCGCCCACCCCTGCACACACGTGAGCCGCGCCCCCAGGGCAGAGGAAGGGGGAAGGGAGGGGCGAGAAGGGAGCGGAGAGGAAGAGAGAAGCCATGGGCGAAGGCAGTGGAAAATAAGAACTGGATGGAGGAGTGAGGGGTGGGGATAGGATGAGGAAGGGAGAAAGAAAATTAAAGTGGGAGAGACCACAACTAGCAAAGAGCACAGCAGGGCAAAGGAGAGAAAGAAGATGGTGAAGAGAATGAAAGGGAGGAGAAGGTGAGGACAGAAGAAGACGGCGAGGGAAAGGAGAAGAAAAGGGGATAGAGAGAAAACACAATAGGAAAAACTAAGAAAGAAAAGGAGAAAAGGAAGAAAGTTAGAAAATGGGAAGACAATGTGGCTGAAAATATAAAGAAGGGTGAGACTATGAAAGACTGCAGGGAAAAAAATAATGGCTACAAAATGTACTAGCAAAACCAAAGGGGATGATGGACGGAGTGTTGAACATTGCAACCACTCACCCCCAGTCAACTGATCTGGGTTTAATCCATCATCATTCTTTAGCTCACTCCGCCACCCCAGTTCAGACATGGCCATATGCAAATCAGTCTGACCCTGTGCCTCATGGGAACAGTCCAGCCCGAACTGCCAAGCCATGTCTTTCCTGGACCGGAAACAAGCATCCTGGGACCGGTTTCGGGTTCATAACCCTCATCAGCCAGGCTATCTTGAATCCAGTGGCAAAGTGAGAAAGGGACCCACGTCTAGGATGCTTGTTTCCAGTCCAGGGAGGACCTGGCCTGGCAGTTCGGGCTGGACTGTTCCCATTCGGCACAGGGTCAAGACTGATTTGCATATGGCTGGGTTCAAACTGGAATGGCATGGTGAGCAAAAAAACGATGGATTTAGGCCCAGATCTCTGTACTGGGGTGAATGTATGACATTGTTCTGCATTCTGTCCATCAATTGTTGTTTTTGTACAAAATGTACTAGAACACGAGGACTTGGTGACAAAATCAGAAAGAGATGCAAGGAAAGGAAAAGAAAGAAGGCTCTAGATGGATGAAAGAGAGCAACGGATGGGAAAGATGGAAAAAAAAAAAAAAAAGAAGCGCGATGTGAGGTGGACAGCATTGACCACGTCATAGGTCTTTAACTTTCTTTACTTTTAGTCATGTTGCACAGCGGATGTGCAACATGGCTTAAAAAACTTAAAGTCAATAGCTCTCGCAGAGGCACAGACCTATTGGCTTTGCTTAGCCTTCAAAAGGCCCACAAGAGTGCAGTCTACCAGAGTATCAGACATTAACCATCATCACTAAATCAAATGGCTCAAGTATGATACACACTACAATTTAATCTTGGAGTTCCCCTTTTCTAAGGTAGACTAAGGCGCCAAATTTTTCAGCATCTTATACACTGTTGTATCATGTTCTTCTGTCCTACAATAACCTACGATATCACTCTGGAAATAGTTTATGAAAGTCATTACTTCACAGATCTTCTAGACGGTCCTCTGAAAGTTTGTACAATGGCGTGAGAGGGTAAGAAAGAGGAAAACATGAATTTAAGTGTAGCAAGGCATGGTGACAAAAAACACACTACATACCCACTTGTAATGTGAATACCCAGGGGAACCTTCACTCCACATGCTCTTGGCCCGGAACTGTGCTGAACCAAAAATCTGTCTCCTCCAGTCTAGCCATGAGACTGAATTTTGATATACCCACCACCAGATTAGTAACCACTTCTCACCTTTACAGTAACGCATTTCACTGCAAAAGTAATATTGAAAAACACCAAAGATTCTGGGTGAGATTTCACACATGAGCTGCAAAGTCGATCAAAATATTAACGTACTATAATACAGGACAGGAACTTATGTTTTCACATCATCCATCATTACTACAATCCTATCACTCACTTTCAGCGATACTGTGATAGCTTCCAATACCTATAGCACTATCTATGCATTATCAAAACATGGATTTTCTCCCTCGCTCCAACACTCCTGCAAAGATGCCATTATTTTTAAGTGGCAAAGGATTGATTCTGGTTGCAGAAACTCAGCCATATTTCACTTTTAGTACACTGACTGACATTTCACTGCATTCCTACTATTCAGGACTGCAACAGGTACTCATCCCTTTCCCACTGAAATGTCCATCTCTTCACCCAATTGCTGGTTCTTCTCTGGCCACAACTTTTCCACAAGTTTCCTATCAGGAATATGTACCATCAATTTGCCTCCAAGACAGCAATCAAATTATTACCTACACCAAGGGTCATCAATATTGGTAGTCTGCTATCCGTTCACTATTAGGGTAAACTTTCATGGACTGCATTGGTTTTCAAACCAAAATTTCTGCAACTGCTAAAGTCTCCCATCCGACATTGTCTCTAGCATCATTTCACTCTGGTTCTAGAAATTCTCACTCCCTGACCCCAAACTATGAATGAATGAGGTGTATTTATGTACATCTGAATTAAGTTCACCAGCTAAGGCTAAAAAGGTACACCTTAAAAGATATCCACCCACATTTCACAAAGTAAACTTGATTCTTATGGATGGCAAGAAACGTAGGGCAAGAAAACCCTACACACAGTCAAGGGCAGTGACATTGAAAACATACTGGTGACCACGCCAGATAGTCTTCACGTTGCCTGTCCTCAATAGAAAACCATTGAAACAAAGATAACTGGTACAGATCTAAGTGAACTCAGAAACAAACTAAAGTGGTCAGCATTGTCCTCTACTGGTTTTAGGTCAAAAGGAAAGATCTAAAACTTTTACATAGTAAACCAAAACAAGTGAAATAGGTACTCCTGGCTCCCATGAGCTGCTCAAGATCCTGAATACTAGAATTATTTATTTTCATGCTAAGCTGACAGTTTTTGAATTCATTCAAACTTGGGTCTGATAACTGTGCAATAACACTAACAACAAGCATTTGCAATGCAATAGGTCTCGCATTTTCAAGAGTTTAAGCGATTGGCAATGTAAATTACAATGCCTTTTATATATCTGTTTTACAAATCAAGACATAAATAAAAGGCATTGTCATTTACGATGCCAATAGCTCAAACTCGTAGTGCTAAGTAGTAGTAAAACGTTTTATAGAAACATATTGTGAATCAATGCATTGTTGTGATGTTGCAATGCGTGACTGTGGTATGTGTAGTAATGCTAATGTTGAATGTATGTGAATGCGTTGTGAGGGTATTAGTTGTAAATGCGCTATAACGTCTTGTGTGGTGTTTTTGGCATCGTAGGGACCTATATTCAGTCGTAAGGCAGCTTGGACTCAGATCAACAAGGCATTTCTGGCTTACATCCAAACCAGGGACACGCTGGCTATGCCACTGCTTACTGATGAGGCCTGGACTTAGCCCATGGGACATAAAGCAGCCTGGCTCTAGTTGATGGTGACTTTAGAACAGGCATGTTTAAGGTGTTGTGGGAGTTGGAGTACGGCTCCATAAAGGCTGAGTGAATTCAGAAGCTCTCCATTGTTCTAGTTATGGTGTTAAGATGGCCTGGTTAAAAATTGTAAAGGTTGCCTGGACACAGAGGAGAAGCAGTCTGGCTCTAGGACGCTATAGAGATCTGGTTTAAAAAGTCTGGCCCAGTTCCAGGGGTGGAAAATGTGGCCTGGTCTGAAGAGATTTAAGGGATCTCTTTAGAGAGGGGGATAAGGAGATCTGGATGCAGGAGTTGTCTGGAATAAAGGGGGTTAAGGTGGTCTGATCGTGAGGGGGACAGAAGCCTTGGTAAAGCGTTTTTTTTTACAGACGGGTTAAAGGTGGTCTGATTCGGTGGTACAAGAGGGGAGTTGAGGTGGTCTGGCTAAAGGAGCCTGGTTACACCCGGTTTAAAGGGTGTCTGATCAAGGTGGTCACATAGCAGGTCGGGCTAAAGTGATCTGGTTGCAAAAGGGTTAAACGGGGGACTGTGTAAGGTTGCCAACTCATAGGGAGGAAAAGTATAGCGGTCTGGTGACAGACGGGTTAAAGGGAAGGCTAATTAAGGAGGTCTGCTCCTAGGGGTTAAGGTGACCTGTTTAACATGATGTTGTTACAGACGGGTTGAACGGGGTTCTGATTATGGTGATGGGGTCACAGGGGGTGGAGGGTAGATGTCTGGGTAATATGTTCTTCATGCATACGCGCCCCTGCACACTTACCTCTGGATAGCAGTCTTTGGCCAGCACCTGTAGCATGGCCGTCTTCCCGCAATGCACTTCTCCCACGAGGACCAGTTTACACCTCACAACGGCGGGGGCCTGGGGGCTGCGCCTTTCCTTCATACTCGGGTGCTGCTACGGGCAGGGCCCCTTGTGCTGAGGCTGGCCACCTGATGGTGGTACCCCCAGACGATGCTGAGGCCTCTGCTGGACCCCAGGCACTCCCTCTGCTGCAGTAAACTGTGGCTGAGCTAGGATATATGCTAGTCCCCAGGGTGTCCCGCTGAAGTGGGTCCTGTCTGGCGGGGTGCTCAGACTACGCCACTGGAGCAGCGCACCGAGGGCCGCCCGGTTGCTGGTACTTGGGCTCTACTACCTCTCAGGCCTGCCCTCGGGCCCTGGAGCTGCTGAGGCTGGGGAAGCTCGGGGCAGCACTGCCGCAGCACAGGCTCAATGGGGGCCGTAGTAGGGGAGCTGTGCAGGAGTCAGTCAGCCCTGGTTGTTGATGCACGGGCTCTCGGGGGGCCTGTGCACGCGTTCTTGTACCGGCTCAGGCGCTGGTGATGCTCACGCTGCGGTGGTGCCTTAGCTGCGTGCTCTGCTGCTGTTTCGCGGGTTCTCTTGGGGGTGGGGGCTCTGCTGACCTGCACGGAGAAAAGTAGCGGCTGCGTCTGCAGGAGGATTCCCAAAAGGGCTCTAGCCGGCCAATGAGAGGCGCGGGCCGCCCCCCTCCTCACACCGGCCTGTCATTAATGCCTCGATTGCATACCGTGAGACCAGAGGTGCCGCCATTCTTTTGTGTAGAAGTGTCGCGTGGCGCTAGCTGAGGTATATAATTGTACCTACAACAAGAGAGGAGCGGGGGCGAGCGAGCGCGGCAGCCTGCTCAGCTGACCAGAGGCTCGTGCGTCATGGCCTTTTGCCGGCATGTGTTTACAATTATCGCGCACGCGTCTGGGCACGATAATTGGAAACACATGTCTGCCGCGCGTACCCATCCCAAAAAGGCTAGCCACGACGCACGAGCGTTTGGACTGCTTCTGAAACCCCCTTACTTAAAGTCTTCGCCTAGCAGCGCTTGCGCGCTACTCGAGGCTCGACCTAAAAACGATGGTGCCTTTTAGTAAAAGTAAAAAATTCCGTGTTACCGCGTTGGATATACTGGAAGATGCTGGGACAGCATCAGTGGCACAGGAAGTCCTGATTAAGCTTAAGTTCTCTGCCACTGTAAAATACAAAACATATGCTAGCTTTTAAAAATAGATATGTTATAAATTTGTGTCTGCACACAGACCACACATAAGCAAGGCTGCATAATTTGTAATCAGTAGTTGCACATATTATATCTCTTAATGCAAGCAATATATCTTTTGCACAGCTGTTTGCTGCCATTTATGAACCACAAACAGTCACAAGGCCAAGTGACACTCATAATGTGCATTGTTAAAGGCAAACAATCTGGCTTTTATGTACTAAAGCTTTGAAATGGCATTTGCACCTGACTAGATTTGTGAGGGTTATCTCAAAGGCATATGTGCATGTAGTTGCACAATTACACATGCAATCACACACTCCAGAAACCATCCTACCCATGTATAGACATGTAAAATTGCATATATATATACAAATACGCTCCTTCACGGCGTTTAGTTTCAAAAACAGCAATGCAGCGGCACAGCCTGGAATACCGGTATCCGAGATCTATTGATCCAATTTCTCTTTATTTCTCTTTCTTACGCAAGTTCCAAAACATTCAAAAAAGCACTGAATAATTAAAAATAAAGTGACCAACGCGTTTAGGCTAACGAGTTCAATTTCGTATAAATACGTAGACAAGCACATATATAAATAATACTCAGGGGCATATTAGCAAGACCCACGTTACAATTATCGCCGTTTTAGCGTCAGGAAACTGCCGCTAAAACGGCGATAATGGGCTTGCTAATATGCGTTATGGAATTCCAATAGAAGCCCAGGTTATATGTCCTGCACAACTAACCTGGGCTTCTATTGGAATTCTATAACGCATATTAGCAAGCCCATTATCGCCGTTTTAGCTGCAGTTTCCTGCCGCTAAAACGGCGATAATTTTAACGTGGGTCTTGCTAATATGCCCCTCAGTTTCTCCCTAGAACATATACAAGTAGACTATTCAGGACATCACAATAGAACCCACACACATATAATCAACAGTCTGACACTGCATAAGACAATCCTTAATTTAAAGGTTAATGTGCTTTTTGGGGGCACTCGATGAGGTAATGGGACTACACAACATAGATAAAATGTGCATAGGAATAATACATAAAGGGCTACGTTTGTGCAAATGGCAATTTGAAGTTGGAGGCTGGCAGTACATGCCACAATAGAAAAAGCGCAATACTGAATTAACTGCAAAAAATAAAAGCTTGTCTGTTACAACAGCAGTAACCCCCTGAGCGATCTACATCCAACGTAACAGAGGTGGGCAAGCCATCAAAGGAACAGGGAGTGCCGAGCCAGAGCCAAACCATAGGTTGGCTCTGGCTCTAAAAGCTAGTGACTCAGCCAAGCCATGAAAACATTTGGCATGGACATTATGACACAAAGATCATGTTAGAGTATGATAAGATATCTTCACAATTCAGAAAAGTATTTTTTCGTTTAACGTTCGAAGTGTTACACCTTAGAACATCAAATTAAACCACTGCAGTGAGAGTTTTAAACATTTACTGCGAAACATTACTGTCCCCATCCTGCTGACAATGCTGTTAGAGAAATAAGACACGGCAGGGTTCATGTGTACCTTATATGTGCCCTAGATTCTTTCCATAAATGGCGGTGCCTTGTATGCTATTAGGTCAAACACAAGTTTAGTAGTTGACAACTGACATCTGCAGTCACATATTTGAAGGTGCTCCCTTCTGTGACAGTGAACAAACAAGCATTTGCAATGCAATAGGTCTCATATTTGTAAGATTTTGAGCTATTGGCATTGTAAATGACAATGCCTTTTATTTATGTTTAAAAAACCTGCAATAATAAAAGGTATTGTTATTTACAATACCAATAGGTCAAAGTTTTGAAAATGCGAGACCTATTGCATTGTAAATGCTTGTTTTATAAAGCGCCAAGGTTTGGGCATAGTCTGCCAGGAATTCTACACTGGAGTGCTCTTCCTTTCCTTGTGTCGTCGTCAGTCTGGGTGAGCCCGAAAATAAAGGGCAGATGAGGTCAAGGGTGGTGCCTAAAATGCATCCTGATGTGACCATTGTATTGCTCACAGTAGGCCCCTACAGTGTTGCTTTGCAGGCCCCTGCCCCCAGATACAAAGGGGAAGGGGGAGGAGGTTGTGGCAACTGCAGATGCCTTCCTTAATGTGCAACACACAGGGCTGGACGATCACGCAATATTTTTTAAATTCGGACCATTCCTGCCGTCCTGGGACGCATTTTTAAAATAAAGAAGTAGGGGAACGGACTGAGTTAAATGTAAAAAGTAGGGGCACACCGTGCCCTTCCGATCCCGCCCACTTCTACCACTGGTTTTACAACGAACTCGTATGAAGCGCTCTACCTCATGGGGAGGCTAAAATGGTTTTCTGTCCACCATTAATGTAAATGTGTATTTTCTATTTGTTATCGATACGGTCTGCTGAATCATAAAGCACTCTGATGGCTACAGCCCAAGTCTACGATATTTAAAATTTATAAAAATAAAATAAGTAAAATAAACTATAGCTAGTAGAAAAAACAAAGAAGCTATAGCACTCATAACCATGGAAGTCACTATTACTTGTTCAAGCTCGGAGAGCTACTGCTGTTTTGGTCCTTTCGGATCTCCAACCTGCTGCCTCTCCCCCAGTACCTGCGGAAGTCATTCCTGTCCGTTGAGAAGCCATAAGCTGTCTTGAGCCAGTGCCGCACCCCCACGGTCTTCTTCACGACACAGCCACTCGTGCTCACAGTACCCTCAGCCGTTACAACCCCACTAGCAAGCTAATATGCCAGACACGTGAGGAAATACGCAGCGTCCGAGAAAAGTACGCACAGAAGTATAACACCCCAACCTGGCAAGTCAGTGGCAGTGACGGTTAAATTAATTAGAACACTGAAGCGCAACCTAGCTCTAGTGTGCTCTTCTTCTTAGTCAGTATACAAGGAGACTTGACGACCTTAAGAACATGACTATAGAAACAAGGCTGTCGGTTATTGAAATAGAAGACGGCCGGGCACATACCGCACGGTGTATTATAGGATGGCCATATTAAGCAGGAAAGAATTTAGGAGTAAGCGAGCGACCTGAGACATCGGCTGTGACTGGAGCATGAAGGAGGGGTTTAAACGCATGTTAAGAAGGTGGGCAAGTGACAAAGTATTGTAATCCTTGAATATATATTTATCCATCATTCTACACTTTCACAACATTATATTGATTGCAAACTATTCAATGGCGCTTAGTAAAAAGTGAAGCTTTGGGAATATGTGTGTAATTTTGTCGTGGCAGTAAACCATCTCAGTGCTGTATTTCTTTTTTTTTTGAGGGGGTGAGGGGAGGCTGTTTGGGCATGTACAGAACCAACCAATCCAATATGACTCCCCGGGCACCTTCTAAAACGCCAACGAGTCTTGTGTCGCTTTCATCCACTATCTAGTACTTACGTTTCGCGGCCATCTTCGAATAGGTCTCCTTCTGTCGCATGTTATAGTAGTGGTTACTGCTTAATACGCGATCTCCCCTCATTTTGACGCTGTACTGTGTGATAGCGGTTATAGTTGGAATGGAAGGAGACACGGATCAGTTGGCCTGAGCCCTCTTGCATGCAAGTGCCACTCAGTTGAGGCAGGCGAGATTGATTCGAGAAAGGCTGCGCCCAAAAGTTATTCCGGCTAGACTAGTATAAACATCCCAAAATATAAATAAATAAAGTGAGCGCGGTGTCCCTAGCGGGCGCCGTGCTCATTAAAGTAATAAAAAAAAAACATACAATTTAGAGCGCATAGCGCTTAATTGATGACTTCATGCACGCGACGTGTGCCAGATTGATAGACCGCAGCTGAAAGTGAAGTTTGAGGACATCAGCACGAGATAGTGCACGCAGGTGGCTAGAAACCACGGGCGCCGTTCTGCAGCCTAGGATACAAAACAAGAAAAAAAAGTGCTTAGTGGCTAATTAAAAGAAACCGTGTCACGTCGCGAGTAAAAGATCCATTCCGGGTGGGCGGGGCCAAAAGGAGACAGGGCGGTAACAAGGAGGGACTAAAAAGGGTTTAGCATGCACGATGACGCAAGCCAATGGAAAGAAGGGGCGGAGCCTAGACTCCACTTCTGAAATTGGCTTGATTACAAGAAGCCTCGCAGAGCAAGCAGCGCACTGCAACGCTAGGCGAGACCTAAAAAGAAGGCTGGGTAACATAAAGGATTATGCAATTTCCTTAAGAAGGGAAGATGGGAATTAATCCCAGATTCTCAATTTTTAGACTGTGCATTTCGGCCACTAGATGACATTGCTAACATCAAATTTGTTAAACTCTTAGATGACAATTAGAGCGTTTGTGACAAGTAGAACCTCATAGCTGCAGTGGGTTTGCTTTACTTATGTCTGACATTTCAATATACTTAGTGTGCTTATGTTTGACATTTTAGTACCTTATATGTAACACTAAGTGACATACTAGCAGAAATAGATAACATTGATATAAAGCTCCGAATGTCACCAAACGCAAGGCGGCTGTCACGGGGCGGCAATTGTCGGCCGAGTCTCGCCAGCATCCCCTCCTCCCACGCTCTTCAATGCTGCCGCGGGGCGGCAAACACAGGGACGGCTATGGGCTAGCTACGCCACTGACTCACACAACAGAAAAAGGTCCACAACCCCCTGCATAGGCCACTGACACTTCAAATTGTACCCCTTTGACGAACTACAAGTAAAAAGAGAATAAAGCAAGATATTGTAATCGCCATGGTAATAGGTCCTCACCCCACACATAACTCATGCATCCTGGTAATGGTGGACAAGGTAATGTCAGCCCCACAGTTATGGTGTTCTAGTCCCTAGTAAAGCACACTCAACATAGGTATTGTAGGAAGTAAACAGACATATACCAAAAGAGTAAAGGCATAGCTTGCGTCTCCAGAGTTAGGTACTACATAAAGGGGTACAGTGCATACAACAGGGAAAAGAGCTCAGGGAAAGTATTACCCTAAAGATAATGCCAACTCCTTAAACATTCACCTATGAAAATAAAGTAAAGAAGCATGACTATGATTGCATTTAGCACAAATCATAATAGTGTTTTCGATCTATATAGCGCAAACTCGTCCTGAAGGTACCAAACCCTCAACGCACGTTGCACTTTGTTCACGGCCCCTGGAGGGGCAGAGACGCCATAAAAAGCCGAACGCGGTCCCGCAGCGCGGGAGACTGCTCGCTTCTGGACTTTGCTGCTGTCCTTGGACCCTGACCCTCAACGCACGTTGCACTTTGTTCACGGCCCCTGGAGGGGCAGAGACGCCATAAAAAGCTGAACGCGGTCCCGCAGCGCAGGAGACTGCTCGCTTATGGACTTTGCTGCTGTCCTTGGACCCTGACCATCTACGCACGTTGCACTTTGTTCACAGCCCCTGGAGGGGCAGAGACGCCATAAAAAGCCGAACGCGGTCCCGCAGCGCGGGACGTGCCCGGGCTCGGCCTGGGCGAGACCGGCAGAGACTGGGCTGGGCCACGGCTCTTATTCCTGCTCCCAAAGGTACTGTGACTTTTGAGATAAGACTTATTTTCTGATCCAAAAAAAGAGCATGTTTAACTGAATTTTAATATTCGAACTTGTGGACTCAATTTAAGCCGTCATATCTAGTATTTTAGAGACAAGTAGCTCAGGCATTGTTGATTTCTCTAACGAGGCTTGAAAGTGTGGAAGATTTTATTTATCTTGAATAACGACTACCATGGGGAAGAGGAAAGCACCGAGCGCCAAGAACAAAAGGCAAGCTAAATCAGAGGTGCACTCACGTCAGACCTTACTTAGTTACTTAACGGGAGCCATGGGTGCTATTGAGCGACAGATCATAACCGTAGAAGAGGCTTTAAACCTAGGACACCCAGGCTCAGGCGGGGATACCCCACTGGTTAATATAATACAAGGGGGGTCTACCCCACCCATAGAAGCACACAGGAGCACGTTAGGAACAAATGGCTGCATCGTCAACACATCGGACAATATATCAGGTAGCGAACAAGAGTATGACACCCAACCACCGACTAAGCGTGCCAGAAATCCTGAAATTACCCCCCCCTATTATAGGGGAATTGGGTCTAACAACTAGTGGGACCCCCTTTAAAGCATGTAAAAAGGTTGAAAAAAGGATAAGTCATTGACGACACATATATTAAACAACGGGGAAAAATCAACAGCCAGCGCTAATATGCGCACACAGAATGAGGTGATAAAGATAAAAGCTAAGCTGGAAGCCTTAGACACCTTTCTTAGGGAAAGCTTAAGTAGCCTAACACGTAGAATTGGCACAATGGAAGAAGTGTTATCCAAATGTTTGAATAAACTTCAGCCTCTTGGACAGGAGTTAATAACTGCCCAAGTGAGAGATCAGGATCATTGAGCCAACAGCGTGAGGTGCCATATTACTCATCCTGCTCCTGTCCCCGCCTGTCATGAGGAAATAATACATGCCCCACACAATATAGCCCAACAAGTCCAACAAATCCCCATTGTTAACTCTGAGGTTCATTTCCCTACTATTCCCTCAGTTTCGACCATGCCTATGCATACCTTAGCTACCAACAGTTCTAACACTCTTAGCTACCAGAACAAAAATGAGGCAGAGAGGCATACAACATACTTGGATTTACCACCAGTCACTACACCATATATAGTGGTATTAGCCAATGCCTCAAAATTGCAAAATGGGACGGCCGAATCGTGGGAGATATTAAGGAATAAGTCACTACATTGGCTTGGTGCTAGGACGGGCCTAACTGAGAGGTTGTTTGACGAATTCAAGATGGCTAGGAGAGTGAGTTGGGTAGGCAGAGGACGAAAGAACTTGCCTGGGGACTGTGTGGTGTTGACTTTCAAAACCCCTCAGCTAGTACAACTGATCTTGAGCAGAGCTGGAAACCACTCTACTTTAGGGCATGGTATAAACTTAGTTCCATTAGGCTATTTCTATCAGCCTACATATAACACTGCCCTGAAAAGTAGGGAACCCCAAACCCCGACTTATAGGCATTGGCTTAATCTTCCAACCTATAACCGTTTTGATGCACTCACTAATCTAGAATCAGTTGACTGACAACAAATTGCTGTCCCCACCCGGATTGTAGCACCTAGTATAATGAGGGCTTTTCCTAATGAGAGATCGATGGTAATGCAACCTAGCAATGCAAAAACTCGCACATATGTGGATGCTATGACGGTAAATGTAGAGCCCGCTAATGAAATAGTTCCAGATATTCCGGCTGTCTCTACTTTATCCCCTATCCCACAAGTTGGTCACATATTAACAGTCGCGGTCCGTGTAGGAGTGCCGGCCGGGCGGTGACGTGGGGTGGGGGAGGGGCAGGGTGGGGGGTAGCAAAGTACGGATTACGGACCAATACAGGTAAGTAAACATTTAAATCAATAGAACGAATTTCGTTGCGCGCACGGCATCGCATTTGGCGATGCAGCGCTCACAACAAAATTTGTTTTATTGATTTAAATGTTTACTTACCTGTATTGGTCCGTAATCCATCTTGCTACCCCCACCCTGCCCCTCCCCGCCCCACGTCACCGCCCGGCCGGCACTCCTACACGGACCGCGACTGCATATTAACGGACTTGGATGGAGGACGGGGGGGAAATCGTGGTACAGAAAGGAAAGACATATGTCAGCTCCTGTTTTGGAATGTGGCGGGTTTGAAATCCAAGGCGACTAACAAAGTGTGGATTGATTTTGTGAGTAATTTTGATATCTTCTGTCTGCAAGAAACTTGGGTGAAGGATCCTATCCACATCAGTGGGTTTAAAACCCTCCATATCCCAGCGGTCACATCAGGGCCGGACTGGCTACGGGCGTTTTGGTGTGCTGCCGAGCTGGGGACTGATTTAACTGCGGTGGGGGCTGATTTCGTTGATGGGGACCTGCGTGAGCTTCGAAATAAACAAAGCAAAATGAATGTTTTTAAGCACACGCAGGTCCCCATCAACGAAATCAGCCCCCAGCTCGGCAGCACAACAAAACGCCCGGTAGCCAGTCCGGCCCTGGGTCACATCACTTCATGGTAGAGCAAAAGGGGGCCTCTGTACATATATCTTAAATTATCTGAATATAGGAAAAATTGCTCTAAATGTCACAGACCGGTACTATCAAATTATTAGTTTCTATGTAGATCAAGCATTTTGTATAGTTTTACTGAACTTTTATAATAATGCTCCACCAGAGATGATTGAGGGAATATTGAAACGTCTGAGTGGCGAAGTACATAACTTACAGATTCAATTCATCCAAAGAGGTCTTCGTTATATGGGGTGGGGATTTTAATTCTGCCTTATGTCAGCATGCTGATAAAGGGGTTTGTGGCATAACGTATGAAAAAGGCTGCAGTTTTCCCCATTTTCCTCATACATCATATGGCAATTTTTTAAATGATATCATGTTTACACTCGACATAGGCTTCGCAAATAATGTATGTTCTCCTATGGTTCCTTTTTGCCCTACTTTTAATGGTCGAGGCACCTTTTCCACGATAGACTTTGTACTAACATCAAGCAGATATTCCTCTCGTATTAAGGATTTTACTACTCATGAGATCGCTTTAAGCGACCATTTTCCTGTAAGTATTGATGTCATGGTGTACAATCAGGGCATTAACACGTGAAGCAATTCTACCCAATTCGTAGATAATATCACTCTAAACAGACAAAATGGCTACACACTTAGATGGGAAAATCTGGATTCTGATGAATTTACTAGTAAAGTTGTGTCGAATTGCAAAAATATGTTTCTATCCTGTTTGGATGAGAGGTCAACCCATCAGAAAATTTTAGAAAATGTTTCTGTTATTTCTAACTACATCAAAGAAACACTTTTCGTGAAAGCAAGAAAGAAAGTGACTCAAAAACAAGGGTGGTTTGACACTAACTGTACAAAGGCTTATTCTAAGCTTAAATACTCTCTACATACCATAGTGAAAAATCAGGAAAATATTAGTGAGGCCAGAAGAGAATATAAGAGGGCTCTAAAAGAAAGAAAGATGGCATTAAAAGAGGAAGCTTGGCACGCTTTGCGTGACGCTTCGGTTAGTCATGATTCCTCTGCCTTTTGGAAGGCGGTCAATGCGCCCTTTCTGGCTGAGAGTGATAAAGCAACTATTGAGATTGCTATCACCGAATCAGAGTGGATATCACATTATTCAAAGCTGTACAATAATCAATCGCCAGATGAACAGGGAATTTCGGCAATTGTGGTTGACCCCGAGCCCCCATCTCTACCTCAAGATTTACCACTACATTTTACCCTTAGTGAGGTTAATACGGCCATAAATTTAAGTTTGGGTGGAAAGGCCCCACGGCCTGACGGCATTCCGGTGGACCTTTTTAAATCCAATTTAGCACTATGGGGCCCACTATTAACGCAGGTTTTTAATGCATGCTGTTCACAAGGATTTTTATTAACTTGGTACGACTCAATAATTGTGCCCATTTTTAAAAAAGGAGACAGGGTGAATCCAGCCTGTTACCGCCCAATTTCGCTGCTGGACTCCACAGTGAAGGTTATTGGTCGAGTTCTGTTAGATAGGCTGCAGGTTGGGCGGAGGAACTGGCTATAATAAGTGACTTACAATATGGTTTTCGCAAGGGCCTAGGCACAATTGAACAGGGTCTCAATTTACATATTTTACTAGATAAATATACCAAGGCAAAAAGGGGTAGATTATATTTGACTTTTGTCGACTTAACGGCGGCATTCGATTGTGTTATCCCACGATAAGTTGTGGCTGATTTTAGAGGGGATGGGTGTAGATGTTTTAATAATCTCTTTTTTAAGGCAGCTTTACTCCGGGGCAAAGGCGAGGGCCCGCTACGGGATGGGCGGTGAATGCACTAAGCACTTTAGAGTGCTGAGAGGCATAAGGCAAGGCTGCGTCCTTGCCCCGTTCCTCTTTACACTGTATATAAATGACTTAGAAACTATTCTGGTTCAGGAGTGCAAGGACTTGCCAACAGCAGCGACTCGCCCTATTCCCGCACTCCTGTACGCGGACGACGCGGTTCTTATGGCCCGTACGCCGCTTGGTCTTCAAAGGATTGTTAATACTTTTGTTAATTTTATGTCAAATTTGGGTCTTACCATTAATTGTTCAAAAACATTTGCAATGAACTGCGGGGCAGGTTCTAACAAGAAGACGAATACTCTTTTTATTTACTCAAAGGCAATAGAGCGCACAAAACTTTTTCCTATTTAGGGATTTTATTTGACCAATCAGGAACTTGGACCCAGGCTGTCAAAGCCAGAAGGCTGCTGTTTATCTAATCATTGACAGTACTATCAAATTTTAGCAGAAAATTAGGAAGACGTTCCCCGATGGAAATTGCTGCAGATTTATAGGGCGAAGTGTGTAGCAATTGCTACCTATGGAGCTGGACTTTGGGGTTACGCCAATGTAAACTCACTACAGGCTGCAGAAAATATGTTCTTTAGGTTCCTTCTGGCAGTACCGGATAGCACTTCAACTTATATTTGCCATTTAGAATTGGGCATGCCATATTTAGAGGACACGATTAAGATCCAGCCCGTCCTCTTGTGGCATAGAGTCTGGTCTGCTGACAAGACTGTTTTTAATCGCCACATACTGAAAGACGCCCTGGGGATTGATGGGGTCAAACAAATAAGATGGCTAGAATATGTCAAAATGTTTCTATCTAAACTAGGCCACTTAGAATATTATAATGACCCGCACACTATGTGCAATGTGTCCAGGAAAGAACTTAAAGCTAATAGTATGCGTCTTTTGAGTGAAATTAGAATCATAACCGAAATGAAAAAATAATCGGTCCAAGCACATCACATTACTTTGGCGACCCCAACTATACAACCATATATTTTGCTAACTACTGGTGATTATGACAGATTTCTGTTAACACGTTTCAAACTGGATATTTCACACAGATCCTTAAGTTTCCCTGAACAAAACGATTGGTTGAGAGTTTTAAGTAAATGTCCGTGCGATGATGTCTCTGTACAGTCGACTATACACATATTATTTTTTTGTAAATTTTATTGTATCCCGAGAAGGAGATGGATCATTCCTCTACTAAAAAAACTTGGACTGAGACAATGTCGCCCCGCATTTCTGGTATTGCAACTCTTAGAAAAGGAATTCACCATTGCTTCTGTTACTGCTTTTAAAAAAATGTTTTTAAATACCGTAAATCCATCATGATGTGATTTTGACAATATTGTATTTGTTTAGTTTTTTAATGGTGTTTTAACAGTTTGAGATATGCATTGTGCTTTTATGGTTAACTTTTATAGTTACTGAATAAAGAACTTTTGATTTGATTTGAGTGGGATCAATTAGAAGGGGCACTTCTCAGGAGATTGCTGTTGCTCCCACCCAGCACTATGGTCCAGGGCATAAGGAGAGAGTTCAACCTTACTCCCTGAAGCCTGTTAGCATCCACTCAGGCTTTAAAGTTCTTTAATAGACTCACAGAGGACGATGAAGTGGTAAAGGTATCCAAACTTTGTTGGGATCACTTTCCAGGCAGTGAAATAAAGTGGGCAAGGGAAGTAAGGAATAGACTAAGTTGTATGAAGAACCTCCATTTCGATCGTGGCATAATTACATTCTGTAATCCAATCCACACAACCCGCTCTTGTTGGGAAAGGGTTCAGGATAACAACGGTCTCTGCCCCGTCCCAAGAACGTTAAATGTTCTTTACTGCATATATTGATCTACTGTGTTTTATAACTTTCAAATCGCATTAAGTTTTTAAGACCTTTGTTTTTTAAATATGAAATTTTTCAAAGGATGCAAGGTGAGGAGCTGCTGTCAGAAATGCATAACTTAGGTGTGGCTGTAGGAATTGCCCAGTTTTTATGTTCTATTAAACAGAGTTTTTAACAATGAATTCTAGTAGGGGGGAGGATGGGTTGGTCAGACGTGCTTAAAATCAATTTTACATTGTAACTGTTTATGTGCTTTACGTGTTTTAGAATGTTTTACGGACAATTATCCAAATAAACCTATTATCTACCTACCTTACTGGAACCACCATTCTTTACATGGTGATCCTACACAGGAAGGACACCAGTAGGAATGGCATCATAGGACGAACCTAAATTGTTCAGCCCCTCCAGCCTTTTCACCTGCCTTAGCTCTGCCACAAAGGTGTTTCTCAATACAGAGCTCACGACTGTTCCACACGGAGTTCCCATGTGCTACAGATGTACGAGCAGATGAAACATCTGGCAAGTTCTACCTGAGTGCAGCTGAGATGAAATTGGAAGAGAGACAATAGGGATCACTTTTACACCTGCATGTGGCTGCAATAGCAAAGGCAGCACCAGGGCAGGTATCTCCTCCAAGGAACAAAAGAGCACAGGTAAAATCAGAGCAAGCTTTATTTACACATACAGGAGGAACTGCACAGGGAGCACCATTGCTTCCTTCATTTACACACAAGAGCTACAGCACTGACAAGAGTGAAAGATTCCCTCACTTAGTACAGGGGAAGGTTCAATAGTGAAGTTTCCGGTAACGTTAATGCTTGAAAGAGGTACTCCTCACTGCATATCCATGGTTAGCAGCAAAACGGACACATGAAGCGATGGATGTGGAGAGATCAGTGGCCCTTGCTATATTTGATACTGTCAGTCTTAGTTTTTAATTCAAAACACTTTGTAAGCTCACACTTTTAACCCCACACATTCAGTGGCAAAACAAGAACTATGCGTATCCAAATACAAAGGAATGATGGCTATAAAAATTAGGGATGGTAAAGGTGTCACATGTGACGTGAGGTCATTTGGTACAATGGCATTTAATAACTTCTTTAAAAGGTCCAGACATCAATTCTTAAATGTGACAAACTACAAAACTTACTTTCAAACTAAGTTTCAGCACTACAAGATCTTTTGATTTTCAAAAAAGTATATGTATAGTATACTTTTTGAAAGGGGCTTTAAGACATCTTTCTTCATCCATTGGACTGTTGGTGTTTCGTTCACATTTTGCTGCTGCCCTCTACATCATGAGGCAAGAGGTCAGCCCACTTCAGCCACTAGATAATTTCATTTTCAGTGCTACATTTTGCTCTTTCACAAAGAGTACATCGGGACACAAGCTAGGTCACTTCTGTGCCACAGTTTTTGTTTTAATGTATTACTTTCATGTTGCCTTTTTGTTTAGAGTCTGATGTGGCAGCAGGATGCTTTATACCAGCACAGGTTACATTCCACACTTTATCAGTTCCTGTCTCCTGCCAACGCTGTTGTAAATTCCTTATGGGAAAGTTGTTTATCTGACTTTCTCAAAGGAAACTCTAAAAGGTATTCCACAGTATTACAGAATTGCGTCCATTTTAAACTGTTATGTATTAAGGTATCAAAAGCTTCGATATATATACATTTGAATTTATAGGCAGCCAATTTTTTCGAACACGTTTATTCTGGACTCAATTTCACCATTGTTCTTTAATACACTTTGCCCAGAAAGAAAACTAGCCTTTTATTGTGTTTAGTTTGCAGCACTTGTAACACTTTTTTAAATTCCTGCTTTCCTTTCTTCTTCCTTTGTTTCTTTCTTTGCTTCTGTCTTGACTTCTTTCATTCACTCCTTTTTGCTTCCTTTCTTTCATTTTTACTTTCATTCCATTCTTTCATCTTTGATTCATTCTTTCCTTTTTTCCTTCATTCTTTCATTCCTTCTTCTTTTCTTTTTACTTCATTCTGTTTTTCTTCTTTCTCGCTAAATTTTGTCTTTCATTCTGTCATTCCTTCTTTCTTGCTTTGCTTAGCTTTTTTCTTTCATTCTATCATCCCCTTCCTTCATTTTTGCTTTCCTTTTTTCTTTCATTGTTTCATTATTTATTCCCTCTTTCCTGCTTTCCTTTTTTCTTCCATTCCTTCTTTCCCCTTTTCCTTTTTTCTTTTATTCCTTCTTTCCTTCTTTCTTAGTTTCTTATTTTCCAGCATTCTTTCATTACTTTCCTTATTACTTGCTTTCCTTTTTCTTTCAATCCTTCTTTCCTTCATTCATTAATTTCTCTCTTGCCTTCTTTCTTTCTCTCTTTCCATATTGTTGATTTCATTCCTTTTTTCCGTCTTTCTTGCTTTAATTGTTTCCTTCTTATTTTCATTTCTTCTTTTTATGCATTCCTTTTTTCTTCCCATCTTCCTTTCCTTGTGTAATGCTTTCTTACTTTCTTTCTTTCCTTCTTTCTTCCTTTCTTTCTCTTGCTTTATTTTTATTTATTTTTGTCTCTTTCTCTATTTCTTCTATTCTCTTTCCTGTTCTTTTTCTTTCTTTCACCCTTTCTTTCTTATACTCTTTGTCTTTCTTTGTTTCATTCCTTATTTGCTTTAATTCCATCTTTGCTTCTTTCTTGTTTGCTGTCTTTATAGCCTTCATTCTTTCTTCCTTCACTTCTTTCTTTCCTTCTTTCAAGATTTCCTTCTTTCATGCCTTCCTTCTTTCATGCCGTCCTTCTTTCTTGCTTTCCTTCTTCTTTCTTGCCATCTTTCTTTCATTCTTTTCTTCTTTCCTGCCTTTCTTTCCTGTCTTTCCTGTCTTTCTTTCTTTCTTTCTTCCATCTTTCTTTCCTTCATTCTTTTCTTCTTTCCTGCTTTTCTTTCTTCTCCTTTCTTTCCTTCCTTTCTTCTTTCTTTCTTTCTCAAATGCAAGAGACTGTAAGCCAATGGCATAACTATTGAATTTTTTAGATCTGTGTTAGCCAAGACCTTTCGATTTTACTAAAATTATGTGTATGACATAGTTACTTATAAGGAAATTCAGCCACACTTGATCATTTTGTCTGTGGTTGTCCCATTCTTGATTTTCTACAACCCACTCGAGCATGTATTAAGGGGCAAGGCATCGCCCCACTTCAGCAATTGGCTGACTTCACTATGAGTTAAGGCAAGCTGCTCTTTCACAAGAAGCACATCAACACATAAAGTATTTCTCTTCGGTGCCAGGGAGTACTATGGTATTGTGTGCTTTTTTGTGACTAAAAAACATTTTTGCCCTAGGTCAATGTTTTTTATTAGATTTGCAAATGCCCATTAGCTTCCCAAACAATAAACCTTTGCAAAAGCCATGACAAAACAAAAGAAGAATTGCCATAGGCTGGCGGATGGTGCTAGACCTATTGACTTTGCTAATGCTGTTTTTACTTTGCAAATTACATCGTTATGGGAGCTGCAGTGCTGTGAACCAGGAAAGTTTCATCATTCTCCCTTTCCTGCTCCTGTCCTCGGGTCATTGTAATAAACTAAACACAAACCTACAGTTAGCAGGAGGCACTTTGAAAGATGTCTGACAGGGTCTTTGTAATTAGGGAAAGAAAATACCTGCCATTTGTTTATGTTTTGCTACTCTGGAATGGCCAAGTGGAAAGTTCTTTGCATACAATTTTCAATATTCATAACATACATAACATGGCAATTACATAGCTGTTTGTATTAACGATTAGTTAGAGTTGATTTAGACAGTTGGCATACAAATTTTATGTGATTTTCTCACGTTGTGTTTATTGTTTTAATTTTATATTTCAAAAGAGAAAAACGCCAGCCCCTCCCCTGCTTATTGCAATTGTTGTACTGGCACAGCCCTGAAGGTTTAGGCCAGCCCAGTAAAGAAACAGCCGGGTGGCACCCCTACTCACTAATGAATGCTCTGGATCTGGGAGTCGGTCTGTGCTGCCACAGTCACTCGAGGGACATCTATGTCTGAAACAAGCTACAGGGAGATTGGACGAGGCCTCGTGAGCTCTGTGCTTTCCCCCAGCCCTGCCCAGGTCATGTGAATGCAGTGGTAAGAAAGTGAAACCAACTCTGTCTGGAAGGGTTGTAGACCACGAGACCTCATCTGGGAGAAATAAGGCCCAACTGGACACTGCAAGTCATCCAGGGGTTCTGTGATTACAAGAGTGAGAGACACAGTGACAGCACCACTCGCTTGTAATACATTTACTTACTACAAGCACCTTCACTGTCGGTACACACAGCTAATACATAGTTCAAATCTAGGGGCCTGATTCACAGAACTAACTTACGTCAAAAACGTAAAGTTAGTACTTTTTGGTATTCACAGAATACACTTACTCATTTTGGTATTCACAGAATGAACTTACTCATTTCGGTATTCACAGAAGTTAGTAGTCCTAACTTTAGGACTCCTAAATGCCTTCTGTGAATACCGAAAGTCTTAAAGTTAAGATTTTTCTCGGTTTAGGAGTAGTAAAGTTAGGACTCCTAACTTTAGGACTCCTAAATGCCTTCTGTGAATACCGAAAGTCTTAAAGTTAGGATTTTTCTCAGTTTAGGAGTCGTAACTTTACTACTCCTAAACTGAGAAAAATCCTAACTTTAAGACTTTCGGTATTCACAGAAGGCATTTAGGAGTCCTAAAGTTAGGACTACTAACTTCTGTGAATACCGAAATGAGTAAGTTCATTCTGTGAATACCAAAATGAGTAAGTGTATTCTGTAAATACCAAAAAGTACTAACTTTACGTTTTTGACGTAAGTTAGTTCTGTGAATCAGGCCCTAGGTAAGTACAGGGATAGAACAGTCTCCCACCCACTATTAGGGTATTTTTTCAGTAATATATATGAATTTGATATGAATTAACAATTGTTATTATAATGGGGAATAACATTATAACATAGACACCCTATTCGACTGATTGATGAACACTTCACTCACCAAATAGAGAGTCAGTGGAGATGACAATTGTTATGAGAAAGACTAGAAAACATTATGCATGAATGTTGGGATCTGTTGGGATTTATGGGTAACATACAATTGTGGCATACTAAATGAAGAACTTGAACAATTGTAAGATATGAAATTCCACAGAAATGTTGAAAAGAGGATTGGCAGACTTACAAATTTTCATTTAAGGAGGATCCATTTACCCAGGTCCAGCGCTGTCCTGCGGGTGTGTTGAAAAGTCCAATCCATGCATAGTTGGTTAATTTAGATGCAAGGTAATCCTGGACACAAGAAACGCAATGATAGTTCTGGTACAGGCATAATTCCACTTTTCTATAGTAGAAATTTCATGAAAGTTATAGTTTACACAACTCAACACTGTTTACCATATGGATACGTCCATGGTAAGCAACTGTGCGAACATTAGACTGAGGTTCAGGAAAAGTCTAATAACATTAAACTTGCATTAGATATTTTGTATGTTTTTTTTTTTTAAGTGTAGTTGCCCTCCCCTCCCAAGAATATGTTTCTTAAATCTGGAAATACAGAACAACGTGTATCCAGTCCCAGACTTTCATTATTCAAATGCGTGTAAAAAAAAAGTGTATTAGTCAAACCAAGCAACGAAAGACTACGCTTCTCAGACCATACATAGGGTCAGATGGATTAAATACTGGGTGCAAAAAAAAATGGTAACAATTTGCTAACAATATTGAATTTTATCAGCCGACCTATGTACTAATTAGTAGGTTTGGAGTGCGTCGTGATCCGAATAATGTCATGAATATTAATAAGGTCGGTCACAAATATGACTCACTCTGAATGGTGGCCATCACTGGGAAGGGCACCTGCTGAGGCCAGCAGACCACCAGGTCTGTGGTCGCCTTTAAATAAAATAAACTTTTGTTATCAAGCAGCCTGTTTCCCTTAGAGGAAATGTGCCTGCATTTGAAAAACCAAGTTACCCTTTCTTTTAATGTGTGTTTGAGAGTTGCCAGTGCTCCAGAGGTGTGCTTGCCTACTCTCCAACAAACTTTGTTTTGTATTCACAAAAGGAAAGTGTTTTGTGAATAGCTTGCCATCCCAACTCAAGTGTCAGTAATTTTTCATTTTGCAAAATATTGACAAAACAAAAGACAGAACAGCAGCATGACACGTATACTCTCTTAGTATCCTCTAAAGTCAATTTCTATGCTATTTTATGGCAAAATCACATATCAGTGTCTGCTAAGTAACTCTGCCACACCCCCCAGACCTTATCATGCTTCTCTGAATATCCTTCTAATTTATACACAAACTTTTAATCCCTGTCTCTGACCTCCAGCAGTGGGCAATGCCTCTTTTGGCTATGAGGAATCCCATAGCTACCTGCTCTCTGGTAGACCTTTGTTAGACTTGTCAGCCTTAGGGTGGCCTTCCCCCAAACAGTTTGGATACTTACCTCCACTTTGTGTGCTGAAATTCATTTTTGTTGGCCTTATGAATGTGCACTCCTCTGAGAACCACTACTAAAGTGCTTGTGCTCACTCTCCCAAACATGGCTTAGTTGGCTTACACCTGATTGGCATATTTGATGTACTTATAAGTACCTTGTAGTGTTGCATATCATATACCCAGGGCCTGTGAATAAAATACTACCAGTGGGCTTGCAGCACTTATTGTGCCACCTACGTAAGTAGCATGTTAAAACATGTCTCAGGCATACCATTTCAGCCTGAATGCAGTTTTATACTGCCACATCGACTTGGCAAAATAACTCCTTTGACAACCCTTAAACTCCCCTTTTATTGCATATGTCACCCCTCAGGTAGGCCCTAGGTAGCCCATAGGCCCGGGTGCATACTAGTTAAAAGTTTGGACAAGTACTTTTAAGTTTTGCATGTGCTGTAGTGGAAAACTACAAAATTAGTTTTTCACTACTGTGAGGCCTGCCTCCCCATAGGAGAATATTGGCTTATCTTATTACATGTGATAAGTGATAAGTTTTGATTGGGATCAGGTACTAGACCAAATTTGTATCTATGAAACTGTTAAGGAAAATCCTCTTTAATGGTAAAGTCGGATTTCTAATTACAATTTTGAAAATGCCACTTTTAGAAAGTTGTCACAATTATCTGGTGCGTCGTCACGCACCAGCTTCACGTTGCACTGCGTTCATTCCAGTCTCCACAAAGATACAGAACTTGAAACCAATTTTAATCCAGATAATCCTTCTTTATTCAAACTTATTCAATGTATTTTGATCCATTATTTAATACAGAAGCTGGTGCGTGACGACGCACCAAATAATTGTGACATATTGATGTGCTACCTGGACATAGCACACTTCTGGCTTGCACGCAAACAAAGGCAACATTGAAGATTGGTCTACACTGTTTGAGTTAAGCATAAAAGCGGAGTGCATTCCACCATTTTCTTCTAGTAATTTTACAATTTTGTCCTACCGCTGGATTGCACCCAGAGACTCAGTTCATGAATAAGATTACATCACAATTTACGGAGGCGCCCTGGGAACAAGATGTCACTGCAAAAGGTCATCTTTAAAAGATATGGTTATGTCAAAAACGACCGTTTGAATGTAAAGGAGGATATTTGCAATATATTTTATTGTTTAGAGAAGCTTAATTTTAAATATCGATTTTTATTGCTTTAGTTTAATTACATGTATTCACATATGTTTTTTGGTATTTACAGGACATGGAGAAATAGGTTTAACATTAGCACCTCTAGCATTTGAGTTTGGTTGATATTTTGATCTTTTCTTTATGTGCAGTCATATTAGTGGGGTTGTTTCTTTAAGAGCTACACATTTTGATTGGTTTCACCTGGGGAGTGCACTTTTGGGTTTAAAAAGGAGTGGTTGCATTGCACACGAGATTTCGTTCATTTCACGCAGCTAGAGTGGTGGAGCACAGTGCTGGAGCACTGGGGCTTGAGGTTTCAGACTGGGGATCATGTGAGTTTTTGATTAAGTTTATGCACTATGTTTAGTTTGATATGCTCCTAGATTAACTTTGCTTGGATCATTTTACACTTGGTTGTGTTTTTTTAGCTTGAAGTATTTGCATGGAGTTTTGTTGCACAGAGCACGAAATGGGGTTGGGGTAGACGAACTGTATCTTGATTAGGGTGTGTTTGAGGGAGCACTTTGGGTTCATTTTCAATTGAGGCATGTGTTTATTTGATGCTTTGTTTTTTTGATGCTTTCTTGAAGTTTGTTTCGTTAATATTAAGCGCACATGTTTTCTTTGCTAGTGCGATTCTTTTACTAAGCATATTTCCTTATTGAGCATGTTTTTTTCATTAAGCACGTTTCTGATTTCTGTCACCAGATGCAGTGCATGATGTTAGTTGTAGGCTGGGTTTTTCAGACATTAGACTCTTTACGTTTCTTATGGGATGTTTTTATGTTCTAGTGACCCCTGAGGAAAGGCCACCGGCCCGAAATGCATTGGGTTTTTCTGACATCATGGATACCCAGGATAAAAGTGTATTCTGTTGTGCTGTGGGATAAAGGCCTGGATGGGCACTTCCTAGGCATTTGAAGCTCAGAATCACGATGCCTCTGTATTAAATAATGGATCAAAATACATTGAATAAGTTTGAATAAAGAAGGATTATCTGGATTAAAATTGGTTTCAAGTTCTGTGTCTTTGTGGAGACTGGAATGAACGCAGTGCAACGTGAAGCTGGTGCGTGATGACGCACCAGATAATTGTGACATATTGATGTGCTACCTGGACAGAGCACATTTCTGGCTTGCACGCAAACAAAGGCAACATTGAAGATTGGTCTACACTGTTTGAGTTAAGCATAAAAGCGGAGTGCATTCCACCATTTTCTTCTAGTACTTTTAGAAAGTTGGCATTTTCCTGCCCTTGGTCCTTTGTGCCTCCAGCCTGTCTTGGGTCACATGACTGGGTATAACTGACAGTTAGACCTTGTGAATTCCTCCTAGACAGTCACACAGTAGAGGAATTAGGTGTGCCTGAATGGGCCATCTGCTGGCAGGTTGGGAGGCTGAGCTAAGCACAGGCCAACTTGCAACTGAAGAGTCTGTGTTCTGCCTTCACACAAATGACCTATCACCTCCACATTGTCACTGCATCCAGCTTGGAGCAAGGGCAGGGTAGTCAGGAAATTCCAAGCACTTCAAAGAACCTTTCTAGAAGCTTCTCCCACCTTCCAGAGGAAGGGCACCAGGGTATGAAAATGGGACCCTCAGACCCACTCTTCAGTTCATTCCTGAACCTACCGAAGGACTCGCAGAGGACTGCACTTTGCAATATTGCTTTGCTCTACCTCAAAGGACTGCTTTTCTTCCTGGAGCCTGCCTTGAACCCTCAAAGGCCAGCCCTGCTTTTGAGCCCTGCATCTTCATTTGAACCCAAGACTACCAGAGTGACTCCAAGGGTTAGTTTGCTGGTTTCCTGTTCAGAGCCACAGGGAAACAAAAGACTCCCACTAGCTTGTGCCCGCACAACGGATCCAGCCTGAGTGAGTCCTGAACCCCCAAGTATATCCCACCAGTCCTGGACACTTGGGGGCATATTTACAAGCCCCTATCGCCACAGAAACGTCACTTTTTTGACATTCCTGTGGCCATACGGGCTTTGCCTTATTTACAAGGCAGTGCTAAGCCACTTAACGTGGCTTAACGCTGCCTTGTAAATAAGGCACCCTTTCACGCTATACTTAGTGTGAAAGGGGTGGGCAATGGGTTTTGTGGTGGGTGTTCCACCGCAACACCTATTGATTTTGACGCTGCCCCATATTTACAAGGGTGGCGTAAATATGGAGCAGCACTAAAATTAAGACCAGGGAAAACCTGGTCTTACCCTGGCAAAACGAGGAGAAATGATTTATTTCTCCTTGTTTTTGCTGTTTCTATGAGTGCTGCATTGTGCAGCAAACATAGAAACAGCAAAATGCCATGCATGATTGTTTATGTGCAGGAAGGTGTCCCTTCCTGCACATAAGCAATCATTTAAAAAATAACGAGTTGCAACTTCTATGTGTGCTCCAATTCACTACCCTATCTCACCCTATACATCTATCATTATATCCTCTACACCCACTCTCTCATTTATCCCAAACGCCATACCACTACTATGTTCCCCAAAATAACCCTTTCTTGACTCTCTCCTACTCTACCCCTCCTTGCATCTTCTGACACCTCCTTTACTGTACTGATCCCCCAAAACAAACCTTTTTAAACTCTTCCCTCTGACTCTTCCACTCCAAAAACACTTTTTACTCATCCAAAAGCCTCCTCCTACTGCTATGACCTAAAAAAGAAATCCTTCACTCTTCTATCCCTCCACTATCCTTTTCAATCAAAATATCAGACTAGCATGTTCACTTCTCTAATTCCATATTCCACTATACTAATTCACCACTAATCCTTTATGGGTTCCAGAGTAGCGTGCTACTCGCCAACAAAGTGTTTCAACACCTCATCAGGGTTACAAGTGCTATATAAATGCAAACCTTTTTTCCTTTTTTACCCCTCCCTAACCCTTCTCAATCCAAATAACTGACTAACATATCCATCACTCAAATTACTTCATATTTCACTATACTAATTTTCAACACTAATCCTTTATGGGTTCCGGAGTAGCCTGCTTCTCGCCAGAAAAGCGCTTCAACACCCCATCAGGGGTAACAGGCGCTATATGAATGCAAACCTTTCTTTCCCTTCTATCCCTCCGCTATCCTTCTCTCTCCAAATAACTGACTAATATCCACCACTCAAATTACTTTCATATTTCACCATACTAATTCACCACTAATCCTTTATGGGTTTCCGGAGTAGTGTGCTACTCGCCAAAAAAAAGTGATTCAACACCCCATCAGGGGTTAGAAGCGCTATATAAATACAAACCTTCTTTCCTCTTCTATCCTTCTGCTATCCTTCCGAATCCAAATAACTGACTAACATATCCACCACTTTTTTACTTGCATGTTTCACTATACTAATTCAACACTAATCCTCTATGGGTCCCGGAGTAGCGTGCTACTCGCCGAAAAAGCGCTTTGACGCCTCGTCAGGGGTAGTAAGCGCTATACAAATGCAATTACAATACAATACAATACATATAGAAGTTACAAATCGCCACTTAAGATTGTTTATGTGAAGGAAGGGATACCTTCCTGCACATAAACAATCATTCCCCACAGCGCAGGCACGCTTGCACTTGGGGGCAAGGGTGCCTGCGTTGGCGCTAGGCAGTTGAAATTAGCGCCCGCGCAGTGGAAAATGCAAGGCTGCACCGTATATATTGTAAATACGGTGCAGCCCTGTGTTTCAGAAGTGGCAGAGTGTGGCGTTAAGCCAAGAAGGCTAACGCCGCGCCCCGTCACTTCTTTGTACATATGCCCTTAGGTAGTGGTGCTGAAGGCGTCCAGAGGGCAAAAACCCCAAAACTGAGGATGTAGAAAATTTTTGCCCAAATATTGCTCTGAGAACCAGGAGGAGACCGAGACCAACCTGCTCTCCTACCAGCCCGAGGTACATCACTGGACTATTTACTTTGAGGCTTCTCCTGCTATGTTTTTCTCCACAGTAGCAAATCCTGTTCAGTGGTCGTTCGCCAAAGTGGTATCTGAGCCCC
Source organism: Calotriton arnoldi (assembly GCA_963921515.1). Classification (NCBI taxonomy): domain Eukaryota; kingdom Metazoa; phylum Chordata; class Amphibia; order Caudata; family Salamandridae; genus Calotriton; species Calotriton arnoldi. The sequence continues at coordinate 51,658 of CAWUFW010017415.1, forward strand.
TGAATCTGTCTCAGCTACAGCCTTCTACCTGGTCCCGCTGGAGATTTTCGACTTTCAAAAAAGAGGCTAAGTGCCTGATTTAGATCTCGGTGGAGGGTTTACTCCATCACAGCGGTGACGGATATTCCGTCTGACAAAATATAAATCCTATTTTGTTCTATGGGATTTATATTTCAGCAGACGGGATATACGGATATCACTGATGTCATTTGAGATGTCATCAGTAATGTCATCAGTGCTGTCACTGACCATGTCATGAATGATGCAATATGTGAGGTCATAAGCAGTGCATTGCGGGGGTGTACGTTATTGTTAGCGCAGGCAACTATAACTGCTGAATTTCTATGGTTCTGGGTGTGTGAAATCTGAGCCTAACTTTAACATCCATGTAACCTTTGTTTTATTCAGTGCATTTCTAAGGATTTTTTAAATTATATTTCCTAACTATAACACCCCTGTAACCTTTGTTTTTTTTAGTGAATTTCTATGTTTTTAAAAAATGCGCTTTCGTAACTATAACGTCGCTGTAATCTTAGTTTTTTTCAGTGAATTTCGAAGGATTTAAAAAAAAAAAAATCCTAACAGGAACTGGAAACCTTTGAGAGTGGGTGTGTGAGTGGCTGTATAGGTTGGTGAGTGGGTCTGTGAATGGCTGTATGAGTCTGTGAGTGGGTGTGTGAGTGGCTTTATGGGTGTGTGTAAGTGTGTGAGAGGCTGTATGGGTCAGTGAGTGGGTGTGTGAGTGCCTGTATGAGTTTGTGAATGGGTGTGTGTGTAGCTGTATGCATTGGTGCCTGGGAGTGTGAGTAGGTATGGGCCTGGGAGTGGGTATGTGAGTGGCTGTATGGGTCTGTGAGTGGGTGTGTGAATGGCTGCATGGGTCTGGGAGTGGGTGTGTAAGTAGCTGTAGAGGTCAGTGAATGAGGGTGTGAGTGGCTGTGTTAGTGTGTGAGTGGGTGTGTCAGTGAGTGTATCAGTGAGTGTGTGAGTGGGTCTGTGAGTGGGTCTCTGAGTGGGTCTGTGAGTGGGTGCATGAGTATCTGAGTGGGTCTGTGAGTAGGTGCATGAGTTTCTGAATGGGTCTGTGAGTGGGTCTTTGAGTGGGTGCGTGAGTCTCTGAGTGGGTGTGTGAGAGGATGAGTGACTGAGTCAGTCTGTGAGTCGCTGCATGAGATTCTGAGTGGACCTGTGAGTTGGTCTTTGAGTAGGTCTGTGAGTGGGTGCATGAGTGTTTAAATGGGTCTGTGATTGAGTGTGTGAGTGTCTGAGTCAGTCTGTGAGTGGGTGCATGGGTCTCTGAGTGGGTGTGTGAGTGCCTGAGTAGATCTGTGAGTGGGTGTGTGTGTCTGAGTGGGTCTGTGAGTGGGTGCATGAGTCTCTGAGTGGGTCTCTGAGTGGGTGTGTGAGCGTCTGAGCGGGTATGTGAGTGGGTGAGTAACTGAGTCAATCTGTGAGTAGATGCATGAGTTTCTGAGTGGACCTGTGAGTCGGTGTTTGAGTAGGTCAGTGAGTGGGTGAGTGGGTGCATGAGTGTCTAAATGGGTCTCTGTGTGAGTGTGTACGTGGGTTTGAGTCAGTGCATGAGTCTCTGAGTGGGTCTGTGAGTGGGTGCATCGGTCTCTGAGTGGGTGTGTGAGTGTCTATGTGGGTTTGAGTCAGTGCGTGAGTCTCTGAGTGGGTCTGTGAGTGGGTGCATGAGCCTCTCAGTGGGTCTGTGAGTGGATGTATGAGTGTCTGAGTGGGTCTGTGAGTGGGTGTGTGAGTGTCTGAGTGGGCCTGTGAGTGGGTGCATGAGTCTCTCAGTGGGTCTGTCAGTGGGTATATGAGTCTCTGAGTGGGTCTGTGAGTGGGTGGGTGAGTCTCTGAGTGGGTCTGTGAGTGGGTGTGTGAGTCTCTGAGTGGGTCTGTGAGTGGGTGCATGAGTGTCTGAGTGGGTCTGTGAGTGGGTCTATGAGTGGGTGCGTGAGTGAGTGCGTGAGTGTCTGAGTGGGTCTGTGTGTGGGTGTACCAGTGTGAGTATATCTCTGAGTGAGTACATTAGTGTCTGCGTGAGTAACTGAATGTATTTTTTTTATCTGCGATATTCGCTAATCCATCACAACGTTACCCGTAGGGGGCGCCACGCTGAGCGTCACAACAAATTTGCAAATATCCAAGTTGGTCACATAAGGGGTCCCTCAAAGACCTCTTTATCACACCCATGCGGTCAGGGTACCACTACCCTGACCCCTTATATAACTTTTAATCTTTATGTTGTCCCCCCTGGGAATGGCAGCTGCAACTTTCTACACATGTTGCAACCATCCAATCACAACATTCCTGTTGGCGCTTATTCACAATGCATTGCAAATTATTCATGAAGGCTTCGCACTTATAGATATCCAAATTTGTATTCCCATTAATATCTCCAGAACTACTGAACGGATTTACACCAAATCACAAAAAGGTCTCTCTCTGGACCAAGAACTAACTTTCTGCCAAATTTGGTGTCATTCCGTCCAGCAGTTCGGGCTGTAATCGTGTCTAAAATCCCTATCAAAATTACCATGGGAAATGCACTTTTTTGACCCCCCTTTTTCTCGGCCCCTGCTTGACGAATCACCCTGAAACTTTCCATGGAAAATTGGAACCAGCAGAGCACTTATGTTTGTGAATGTCGTGCAGATTGGTTAAACAGTGCCAAAGATATAGGTAAGTGAAAAAACTCTTTTCCTACGGAAACTATGCGGCATATTTACAACAAAATGGCGCAGCGCTGCACTGCAAGTCATTTAGCTGCACTGCACTGCATCTTTTCAAGAACGCAGAGATGCACCATATTTACAAAAAAAGCTGTCTAGCTCCTGCACCCTTGCACCATGGTGCAAGGGTGCCTGCGTTGCAGAGATGATTGTGTTTGTGCAGGAAGGGACACCTTCCTGGACAAAAACAATAATTAATGGTGTTTTGCTCCTTCTATGTGTGCTGCAAAATACAACACACATAGAAAGAGCAAAAAAAAGGAGAAATAAAATTATTTCTCTTCGTTGCGCCACTCTAAAGCCTCCTTTTGAAAGGTGTTAGTTTTTGGCGTTGCCTCAGATTTACAGATCCTTGTGAATCTGGGGCATTGTAAAAAGCAATGGGCGTTGCATGGGAACGCCCACAGCAACACCCATTGCACGCCCTTTTGCCCCAGAAAACTGCAGCAAGGAGGGCCATATTGACAAGATTTCACTAAACCACGCAAAGTGGTTTAGCGCCGTATTGTAAATATAGAACAGGGCATTGCACCAACGGAACGTCTGAAAAACGCCCTTGTAAATATGCCCCTAGGTCCTAACTACTACCTACTGGTGATATATATATATATATTCACTGAAAAAAACATAGGTTTTACAGACGTTATAATTAGAAATTAGCATATAAAAAACATTTGAAATTCAATGAAAAAACCATAGGTTCAAGGGAAGTTATAGTTAGTTGGACATTTCACTCATACAAAACCATAGAAATTCCACTGTTATAGTTAGTTCAGCTAACTATAACTCGCGCCCCCGCAATGCACTGCTGATGACGTCACATATTACATCATTCATGACATGGTCAGTGACATCACTGATGACATCACTGATGACATCTCAAATGACATCACTGATGACATCACTGATGACATCATCCACGTGAAAATCTGATGCACCTCCTCACACCTGAATATAACCTTCGATACACCCACTCTAAAATACAGACTACCAATTTCGAAAAAATAGACACATCAATACCAGTTACTAAATACGCACTGACTGGTTCCTCGGTCTACACACATATCCACTCATTCACCCATACAGTCACTCATACATGTAGTCACACATCAATACAACACTATCATATGCACTCATACACCTATACAGACACTCACACACTGCCACATATCCAGAGTTACTCACACAGCTAGTCAGTCATGCAAAGAATCAATCATACTTCCATTTACTAACCTATACAGTTATACAGACACCAGCTCACTTATTCATACAGATACTAACACATAATTACTCTGTTATAGAATCACTGATACAAATACACACTCATCCATGCAGCGACTCTCACAATTACTGACTCTCACATATAGTTATTTATATACACCATCACTCACATATACTGCCTTTTACATATGTAGTTAATTGCACATGTACCACTGAAACATCCATTCACTCACCAACACACCCATACACACACTTACCCACCCATACAGCTGTTTCCACATGCACTCTTGAAGCCATACGCCCAGTGAATCAACCACTCACACATCTATGCACAGTCACACACCTCCCACCCACACACACATACACACTCAGGCAGCCATACAAATACTCAGGCAAGCAATCAATAAGTCATATAGACACTCATGCAGCTACTCACCAACCCATGCAGCAGCTTACACAACAACAGACAGACTGATACAGACTTTCACACAGTTTAGTCACTAACTTATGCATTCAGTAAGACACATTTAATCACTCACTTATACAGTCAGTCACGTACCTAGTAAATCCTCCATACAGACACTTATACAACCACTCATTCTTCAATACAGATTGGCATATATATAAAGCAAATTTAAATTTTACAGAAACACACAGTCACTGGATGATGTCATCAGTGATGTCATCAGTGATGTCATTTGAGATGTCATCAGTGATGTCATCAGTGATGTCACTGGCCATGTCATGAATGATGTAATATGTGACGTCATCAGCAGTGCACTGCGGGGGCGCGAGTTATAGTTAGCTGAACTAACTATAACGGTGGAATTTCTATGGTTTTGTATGAGTGAAATGTCCAACTAACTATAACGTCCCTGAAACCTATGGTTTTTTCAGTGAATTTCAAAGGTTTTTTAAATGCTAATTTCTAACTATAACGTCTGTAAAACCTATGGTTTTTTCAGTGAATTTCAATGGTTTTTTAAATGCTAATTTCTAACTATAACGTCCCTGAAACCTATGGTTTTTTCAGTGAATTTCAAAGGCTTTTTAAATGCTAATTTCTAACTACAATGTCCCTAAAACCTATATTGTTTTTAACTAAATTTAAAAACGACGTGCATACTTTTTGTAGTGAAAAACTAACTGTAACAGTAGTCTGTTATAAGTTATAATTTAACAATGTTTAAAACTTAATTAGCACTAATTAACATATAAGTGTGGAAAAAGTGTGACGGAGCAGCTATGATACCTGACTTCGAACAACAGCGCTCACAGTTCGATTCCCGGCTCCAGCGGCACGTTACCCACCACTGTGTCACTGTGGGCAACACCTTGCTTAATCTTTCCGACGCCCCGAGCGCCGGCACACCTTTCCAGGGTTAGCTGTACGCTTTACAAATGCTCGCATTTTTTTAATTTAAAACCATAGTGATGAGAAATATTATCACGTTTTTTTTTCTTCTATTCTGATAGATCTTTTTTTATGTCTTCTATTTAGAATTACGGCAATTAATAAATGTATTTACTCATGAGAATGGAAATGACAAGGTTTTCCGGGTAACAGTTTTTAAGCTCTCCAACGTATGTACATATTAAGGACCTTATACGTGTTAGGTTCGAAATCGAAACTTTTCCGCTTCACATTTTGTAACTTTTCCCAATACGTGCACAAGTGAAACAGTTAAAACGTGAGCACGTGTCAACTGTAAAACGTGACATCTAAATGGACGGAGCCGCATCTTCCTTCCATAGACTACTGAATAACCAAAAAGTATATAAACCACACCCGTTGATAGATTAGTTTCGTTTTTGCGAGTTATTTACGCGTCTCCATTCAGTGATGCAGGTGCTCTTTTCTACAGTCGGATTCTTCTTTTGCGGCCACAAAACATAATCCTGAGTTGTAAGTTGTTTGATTATGCAATACTAGATATTTATAATAAGTAGCTATTTGTCAATCTTTAAACACTTGTATTTAGAAAAAAGTGTTATTGGTTGTTTTTGCCATTTATATGTAACGTCAGCAGCTTGTTTTCAGAAACAGACAGAATACAGCAAACATTGTTCCTGTTCTGGCTCCTTTGAGCTCATATAGTGTGACTTTGTATATTATAATATTGACACTGTACTTGACCTCAGAAGTGTTGGTGACCCGTCGGCGCGAAGACTAAAGATTTATATGTAACGTCAGCAGCTTCTAGTTTGTAGTCTATTTCCCCCTTGACATCATATAGTGTGAGTATGTATATTATAATAACCACACATTATGATCTCAGAGGAGTTTGTGACCCGTTGGCGCGAAGACTAAAGATTTATATGTAACGTCAGCAGCTTCTGGTTTTTAGTCTATTTCTCCCTTGAGATCATATAGTGTGAGTATGTATATTGTAATATGAACATTTATACTGACCTCAGTGGACTTTATGACCCGTCGACGCGAAGACTAAAGATTTATATTTAACGTCAGCACCTTCTCGTTCTTACTGTGTTTCTTTCTTGGGATCATATACTGTGAATATGTATATTATAATATTAACAGTCATTGTGATCTCAGAGCACTTTATGACACGTTGGCGCAAAGATGAAAGATTTCAAAGTCCCGGAGAAAAGAAGCTCTCAACATACTCATCGCTGGAAAGTATTTCGTTATTGATCTTGTTTTGTATTGATGACTTCATTTTCCTTTTTGTGTGCCATCAGTGACACTGTGTATATTGTAAGAGTGTGATATTTCCACACAACAGGAATTGGAGATTTCTCGCCGCCAGGAGTAAACCATCTGAAATACAGTTTACCGACCTTTATAACTTACTTGATCAGATATTTTTACAGTGACAATATTTTGGGAAATTGCAGTTTAAAAAAATCGTTTCCATAGATACTTTCTTAGTGAATACCTTTGATAAACCCTACATTTCTGAATGTTTTTTTACTATTTCTATTTTTGTCTGTTGCGGTTCCTATTCACCTTCTCCCTATAGAATATATACGACCAGTAGTGTATATTATTATACTACTAACCTATATATTCTTAAAGGAGTACGTGATCTAAGCACTACGACCGAACTTTCCCGAATTCTACAATAATAGAAATTATAAAAAATGATAAAGCGTACATTTCTATGTAATATAAAGTGATTTGTGTTTAACTGTTTTTTACTTGTTATTGTTCTTGTGACCTGAGATGATGTAGTGCGGGAGTGTTTCTTGTAGCACTTCTTTTCTACTTTATCTAAAAGTAACTCATGCCCTCTTATATTATCAAGAATATGGGGCAACACTTTTACAAACTATAGCAGAAAAAAAAGGGAGGGTGTGCCCACGCTTAAGGGATATTTTACGAATTGCGTTTTTATTTGTCACCCCTTTGATATATTCAGCTTCAGTTTCCGAACAAACTATATTTGTAATTGCTTAATAAAAACTATTTCAAACCTAGACTGAAATTTTTGCTGCGCAACCACAGCTCCCCGTTAGAAAAGTAAACACCACATTATAACTAAACAGTGCTCCTGGGAAGTAGCCCACCCGCAAACTTAATAAAAAGAAGACCGCAACACACTTTGTTATTTTCCCGCCGTGATTTGAACACCCCACGCCAATTATATAAATGGCCCTTAAAATACCTTCACAATCCCTCTCCACCACCTTGTGACTACTGTACAGAGTTAATAGTGTTCCTACCCTCCCCGCTACTACTTTCTTTTCCCGTACTCCATTGAAGTGTGTCACAAAATGGTTCACAACAGTGAACCGTTCCCAGCCAATAATGAACAAACTTGTACTAGGAACAGTTTAGCCAATAAAATGTCCATGGTGTTCCACAGAGGGGGAGGGAATAGCTGCCAACACTTCTACTTTCAATGGTTTACAGCCAATGAACATTAAGCTTGGGAAGGTCCTGCTTGGAGCACGTCAGCCAATCAGATGTCCCTGCTACTCCGCGGACGGGGAGGAAATGGCTGGCAACACTTCTACTTTCAATGGTTCGCAGCCAATGAACATTGAGCTCGTTGTTGGAACACCTCAGCCAATTAAACGTTAATTTTGTTCCAGACACACCAACAGACCACGCCCTCCCACATAATATTAATTTTCGTGTAAGAAAGTGACACTGTCCGTGATAAAAGTGAACACCGCATTATAAGTAAACATGACTGCGCTATATATTAAAGGAAGGCTGCAATACGGCGCATTGTTATTTTCCCGACGGGATTTCCAGAGCCTATGCTACCTTGCCGCAATACCGTGCACCGTTGTTCTGCGGATGTGATTTCCACGTCTGCGGACGTGATTTCCACGGCCTACGCAACATTCAAACTTCCTGCCTCTGCACCGTACAGACTGCTTAAACTAAGACCACAGTGTTCCTACTATACCCTCTTATACAATTTTTCTCTTTTGTTTCGCCCTACGCCTTTCAACTCAGTCACAAAATGGCTGCCAACACTTCCTAGTTTGAACAGTTTGCAACCAATGAGCCGCACGCTCGTGCTCGTAACGCCTCAGCCAATCAGATGTCAGAATTCTCAAATATCGATATCTGTAAATTTTGATATTTCTCTAAAACTACTGAACGGACTTACCCCATTTAAACAAAAGCGTGTTTTCTGCACCAAGACCTTTCTCCCTGCCAAATTTGGCTTAATTCCGTTCAGCAGTTTGACCTGTAGCCTTGTCTAAAGATTCCTATGGAAATTGCATGGAGAAAACACGTTTTGGGACCCCCCTTTTTTCTCACCCCCCCTTCACGAATCACCCCCAAACTTTCAGGATAGGAGCTCACCAGAAAAGAGGAACGTTTTGGAAAATTTCGTAAAGATTCGTCAAACGACGCCAAAGTTATAAGCACATCAAAAAATGCTTTTCCTATGGAAACGTGGTCCTAACTATAACTATCTACTGGATTCCCACAAGGTGATGATTGGCGCATGGGGAGAGAGGAGGCAGAATTGATCTGCCTGATAAGGGGGACAAAGGGCGGCTTTCACCTGCTACGTAACTGCAGTGGCGTGGAGCCACTGTCCAGCGATGCTTGGAGGCAGCACTTGCTGTCGTTGAAGTCTCTTCATTGTAAGGGATCACACAGTGGACTCCAACGCCCATCATGCAGTTGGGTTGCAGGAACAGCGCGAGGTGCCTTACACCTGTGAGGCGAAGGAGGGGCAAGTGGTCACGTGATGAGGAGTGGCCACAGCGTTAACATCAGAGCAATGGACCCCCTTGAACACCAAGGACACATCTGAAACGGGCACTGATGAAAGACAATGAAAGTCTGAAACGCATCTGCCTAGCGTTTCAGGGACCCTTTGCTTGCCTGCGCAGATTGCATCAATAAAGCCGGTTTTTGATACCCCCCGGAGCTGGTCACACTCTTTCTTTCTGTGGAGAGAGACTGGTTGTGATATTTTGCCAGCAAGCAGGTCCTGGCGTTGTGACCGCACTCTCGTTCAGGAGCTATGCGATCAACCTGCAACTTTGGCATTTGCACGGAGCTGCATGCGCGTCGCCCCCCCGGTGCTGGATTCCCACAAGGTGATGATTGGCGCATGGGGAGAGAGGAGGCAGAATTGATCTGCCTGATAAGGGGGACAAAGGGCGGCTTTCACCTGCTATGTAACTGCAGTGGCGTGGAGCCACTGTCCAGCGATGCTTGGAGGCAGCACTTGCTGTCGTTGAAGTCTCTTCATTGTAAGGGATCACACAGTGGACTCCAACGCCCATCATGCAGTTGGGTTGCAGGAACAGCGCGAGGTGCCTTACACCTGTGAGGCGAAGGAGGGGCAAGTGGTCACGTGATGAGGAGTGGCCACAGCGTTAACATCAGAGCAATGGACCCCCTTGAACTCCAAGGACACATCTGAAACGGGCACTGATGAAAGACAATGAAAGTCTGAAACGCGTCTGCCTAGCGTTTCAGGGACTTTTTGCTTGCCTGCGCAGATTGCATCAATAAAGCCGGTTTTTGATACCCCCCGGAGGTGGTCACACTCTTTCTTTCTGTGGAGAGAGACTAGTTGTGATATTTTGCCAGCAAGCAGGTGCTGGCGTTGTGACCGCACTCTCGTTCAGGAGCTACGCGATCAACCTGCAACTTTGGCATTTGCACGGAGCTGCATGCGCGTCGCCCCCCCGGTGCTGGATTCCCACAAGGTGATGATTGGCGCATGGGGAGAGAGGAGGCAGAATTGATCTGCCTGATAAGGGGGACAAAGGGCGGCTTTCACCTGCTACGTAACTGCAGTGGCGTGGAGCCACTGTCCAGCGATGCTTGGAGGCAGCATTTGCTGTCGTTGAAGTCTCTTCATTGTAAGGGATCACACAGTGGACTCCAACGCCCATCATGCAGTTGGGTTGCAGGAACAGCGCGAGGTGCCTTACACCTGTGAGGCGAAGGAGGGGCAAGTGGTCACGTGATGAGGAGTGGCCACAGCATTAACATCAGAGCAATGGACCCCCTTGAACACCAAGGACACATCTGAAACGGGCACTGATGAAAGACAATGAAAGTCTGAAACGCGTCTGCCTAGCGTTTCAGGGACCCTTTGCTTGCCTGCGCAGATTGCATCAATAAAGCCGGTTTTTGATACCCCCCGGAGCTGGTCACACTCTTTCTTTCTGTGGAGAGAGACTAGTTGTGATATTTTGCCAGCAAGCAGGTGCTGGCGTTGTGACCGCACTCTCGTTCAGGAGCTACGCGATCAACCTGCAACTTTGGCATTTGCACGGAGCTGCATGCGCGTCGCCCCCCCCGTGCTGGATTCCCACAAGGTGAGGATTGGCGCATGGGGAGAGAGGAGGCAGAATTGATCTGCCTGATAAGGGGGACAAAGGACGGCTTTCACCTGCTACGTAACTGCAGTGGCGTGGAGCCACTGTCCAGCGATGCTTGGAGGCAGCACTTGCTGTCGTTGAAGTCTCTTCATTGTAAGGGATCACACAGTGGACTCCAACGCCCATCATGCAGTTAGGTTGCAGGAACAGTGCGAGGTGCCTTACACCTGTGAGGCGAAGGAGGGGCAAGTGGTCACGTGATGAGGAGTGGCCACAGCGTTAACATCAGAGCAATGGACCCCCTTGAACACCAAGGACACATCTGAAACGGGCACTGATGAAAGACAATGAAAGTCTGAAACGCGTCTGCCTAGCGTTTCAGGGACCCTTTGCTTGCCTGCGCAGATTGCATCAATAAAGCCGGTTTTTGATACCCCCCGGAGCTGGTCACACTCTTTCTTTCTGTGGAGAGAGACTGGTTGTGATATTTTGCCAGCAAGCAGGTGCTGGCGTTGTGACCGCACTCTCGTTCAGGAGCTACGTGATCAACCTGCAACTTTGGCATTTGCACGGAGCTGCATGCGTGTCGCCCCCCCGGTGCTGGATTCCCACAAGGTGATGATTGGCGCATGGGGAGAGAGGAGGCAGAATTGATCTGCCTGATAAGGGGGACAAAGGGCAGCTTTCACCTGCTACGTAACTGCAGTGGCGTGGAGCCACTGTCCAGCGATGCTTGGAGGCAGCACTTGCTGTCGTTGAAGTCTCTTCATTGTAAGGGATCACACAGTGGACTCCAACGCCCATCATGCAGTTGGGTTGCAGGAACAGCGCAAGGTGCCTTACACCTGTGAGGCGAAGGAGGGGCAAGTGGTCACGTGATGAGGAGTGGCCACAGCGTTAACATCAGAGCAATGGACCCCCTTGAACACCAAGGACACATCTGAAACGGGCACTGATGAAAGACAATGAAAGTCTGAAATGCGTCTGCCTAGCGTTTCAGGGACCCTTGCTTGCCTGCGCAGATTGCATCAATAAAGCCGGTTTTGATACCCCCGGAGCTGGTTACACTCTTTCTTTCTGTGGAGAGAGACTGGTTGTGATATTTTGCCAGCAAGCAGGTGCTGGCGTTGTGACCGCCCTCTCGTTCAGGAGCTACGCGATCAACCTGCAACTTTGGCATTTGCACGGAGCTGCATGCGCGTCGCCCCCGGTGCTGGATTCCCACAAGGTGATGATTGGCGCATGGGGAGAGAGGAGGCAGAATTGATCTGCCTGATAAGGGGGACAAAGGGTGGCTTTCACCTGCTACGTAACTGCAGTGGCGTGGAGCCACTGTCCAGTGATGCTTGGAGGCAGCACTTGCTGTCGTTGAAGTCTCTTCATTGTAAGGGATCACACAGTGGACTCCAACGCCCATCATGCAGTTGGGTTGCAGGAACAGCGCGAGGTGCCTTACACCTGTGAGGCGAAGGAGGGGCAAGTGGTCACGTGATGAGGAGTGGCCACAGCGTTAACATCAGAGCAATGGACCCCCTTGAACACCAAGGACACATCTGAAACGGGCACTGATGAAAGACAATGAAAGCCTGAAACGCGTCTGCCTAGCGTTTCAGGGACCCTTTGCTTGCCTGCGCAGATTGCATCAATAAAGCCGGTTTTTGATACCCCCCGGAGCTGTTCACACTCTTTCTTTCTGTGGAGAGAGACTGGTTGTGATATATATATATATATATATATATATATATATATATATATGTATATATATATATATATATATGTATGAACACCACATCCGATTCTCCGCACAAGATCGGACACCGACACAAAGAGATTTAGAAAATGCGAGGTTTATTCCTCCATTACGCTGCGACTCGTTTCGGCATTCACTGCCTTGATCACACAGTGATCACTTCCTGATTTAGCGTGCATATATTAAAATCAAGCAGAGTTCCCCGATCACATGATCGGAACTTTTTTTCATAAAGCAGGAAAACAGACTATTGCATCAGTTAAACAACACAGTTTCAGACATTTCTTTTGAATTACAATTTGTTGCATTGTTAAACTTGATATGTCTAGGGGGAATCTCATAATTGTTTTTAAGTGGAAATTTCTTTTTTAAATCCAAAAAAACACAATAATATGTCAAATATACAATGTAATAGATTTCTATGTCTTACTGTGTACAATCATGGTGTTCACTAAAGTGCAAAAACAGAGATTAATTAAAGAGAACTCATTACATCTGTCACTTAATTTATAGTCCTTTACATACATTATAAAGTCCATAAACGGGCAAGTGCCCATAGACCCCTGTTGAACCTCACATGCGGGTCTTTCTCTGTTATTTTCTATGCACCACAATCAGTGGATCTAATCCCACATAACCAATTGCATTTTCATTTTTATATATCATGAATAGTCATGCAACTTGGAATTAATTGTTCAAGATAAAAACCACATTTTATCATTAAAACTCTCTAGCACCCGAAATGTACACTGCATACTCTAATGTAATTGAAAGGACATAGTTGGAGCAGTGATTATAACGCGGCAGTCCAGCCGCGGAGTGTGCACCACCCCGTAAGATTGGGGGCCACGAAAGTGGAACAGCAGCTGTATACAGGATCGTGGACGGGCCCACCTGTGGGGTCCATACAGGACTTGATTATGTGCTTCCCGCACTACACTTCCCAGAAGGCACAGTTTAATTTGAACCTTCCATTGGGGGGGGGTGTCAGAAGTGGGTCAGCGGTTGCGCACACCGTTCCATTAAAGCCTCTGAAGAGAAGCAATTGGTGCTTCGAAACGCGTCAGGCAATACCACTATGGAGCGGCTCCTACGGCCGGTTTCCCGTCCTTACCTACACATGAATCAAGCTGTTGCTCGAGTGCTACTTACAGGTGGACAACCTTGGAGCAGTGATTATAACGCGGCAGTCCAGCCGCGGAGTGTGCACCACCCCGTAAGATTGGGGGCCACGAAAGTGGAACAGCAGCTGTATACAGGATCGTGGACGGGCCCACCTGTGGGGTCCATACAGGACTTGATTATGTGCTACCCGCACTACACTTCCCAGAAGGCACAGTTTCATTTGAACCTTCCATTGGGGGGGTGTGTCAGAAGTGGGTCAGCGGTTGCGCACACCGTTCCATTAAAGCCTCTGAAGAGAAGCAATTGGTGCTTCGAAACGCGTCAGGCAATACCACTATGGAGCGGCTCCTACGGGCGGTTTCCCGTCCTTACCTACACATGAATCAAGCTGTTGCTCGAGTGCTACTTACAGGTGGACAACCTTGGAGCAGTGATTATAACGCGGCAGTCCAGCTGTGGAGTGTGCACCACCCCGTAAGATTGGGGGCCACGAAAGTGGAACAGCAGCTGTATACAGGATCGTGGACGGGCCCACCTGTGGGGTCCATACAGGACTTGATTATGTGCTACCCGCACTACACTTCCCAGAAGGCACAGTTTCATTTGAACCTTCCATTGGGGGTGTGTGTCAGAAGTGGGTCAGCGGTTGCGCACACCGTTCCATTAAAGCCTCTGAAGAGAAGCAATTGGTGCTTCGAAACGCGTCAGGCAATACCACTATGGAGCGGCTCCTACGGGCGGTTTCCCGTCCTTACCTACACATGAATCAAGCTGTTGCTCGAGTGCTACTTACAGGTGGACAACCTTGGAGCAGTGATTATAACGCGGCAGTCCAGCTGCGGAGTGTGCACCACCCCGTAAGATTGGGGGCCACGAAAGTGGAACAGCAGCTGTATACAGGATCGTGGACGGGCCCACCTGTGGGGTCCATACAGGACTTGATTATGTGCTACCCGCACTACACTTCCCAGAAGGCACAGTTTCCTTTGAACCTTCCATTGGGGGGGTGTGTCAGAAGTGGGTCAGCGGTTGCGCACACCGTTCCATTAAAGCCTCTGAAGAGAAGCAATCGGTGCTTCGAAACGCGCCAGGAATACCACTATGGAGCGGCTCCTACGGGCGGTTTCCCGTCCTTACCTACACATGAATCAAGCTGTTGCTCGAGTGCTACTTACAGGTGGACAACCTTGGAGCAGTGATTATAACACGGCAGTCCAGCCGCGGAGTGTGCACCACCCCGTAAGATTGGGGGCCACGAAAGTGGAACAGCAGCTGTATACAGGATCGTGGACGGGCCCACCTGTGGGGTCCATACAGGACTTGATTATGTGCTACCCGCACTACACTTCCCAGAAGGCACAGTTTCATTTGAACCTTCCATTGGGGGGTGTGTCAGAAGTGGGTCAGCGGTTGCGCACACCGTTCCATTAAAGCCTCTGAAGAGAAGCAATCGGTGCTTCGAAACGCGTCAGGCAATACCACTATGGAGCGGCTCCTACGGGCGGTTTCCCGTCCTTACCTACACATGAATCAAGCTGTTGCTCGAGTGCTACTTACAGGTGGGCAACCTTGGAGCAGTGATTATAACGCGGCAGTCCAGCCGCGGAGTGTGCACCACCC
Source organism: Calotriton arnoldi (assembly GCA_963921515.1). NCBI lineage: Eukaryota > Metazoa > Chordata > Amphibia > Caudata > Salamandridae > Calotriton > Calotriton arnoldi. The sequence goes on from CAWUFW010017415.1 coordinate 66,892, forward strand.
CGTAAGATTGGGGGCCACGAAAGTGGAACAGCAGCTGTATACAGGATCGTGGACGGGCCCACCTGTGGGGTCCATACAGGACTTGATTATGTGCTACCCGCACTACACTTCCCAGAAGGCACAGTTTCATTTGAACCTTCCATTGGGGGGGTGTGTCAGAAGTGGGTCAGCGGTTGCGCACACCGTTCCATTAAAGCCTCTGAAGAGAAGCAATCGGTGCTTCGAAACGCGTCAGGCAATACCACTATGGAGCGGCTCCTACGGGCGGTTTCCCGTCCTTACCTACACATGAATCAAGCTGTTGCTCGAGTGCTACTTACAGGTGGACAACCTTGGAGCAGTGATTATAACGCGGCAGTCCAGCCGCGGAGTGTGCACCACCCCGTAAGATTGGGGGCCACGAAAGTGGAACAGCAGCTGTATACAGGATCGTGGACGGGCCCACCTGTGGGGTCCATACAGGACTTGATTATGTGCTACCCGCACTACACTTCCCAGAAGGCACAGTTTCATTTGAACCTTCCATTGGGGGGGGTGTCAGAAGTGGGTCAGCGGTTGCGCACACCGTTCTATTAAAGCCTCTGAAGAGAAGCAATTGGTGCTTCGAAACGCGTCAGGCAATACCACTATGGAGCGGCTCCTATGGGCGGTTTCCCGTCCTTACCTAAACATGAATCAAGCTGTTGCTTGAGTGCTACTTACAGGTGGACAACCTTGGAGCAGTGATTATAACGCGGCAGTCCAGCCGCGGAGTGTGCAGCACCCCGTAAGATTGGGGGCCACGAAAGTGGAACAGCAGCTGTATACAGGATCGTGGACGGGCCCACCTGTGGGGTCCATACAGGACTTGATTATGTGCTACCCGCACTACACTTCCCAGAAGGCACAGTTTCATTTGAACCTTCCATTGGGGGGGTGTGTCAGAAGTGGGTCAGCGGTTGCGCACACCGTTCCATTAAAGCTTCTGAAGAGAAGCAATTGGTGCTTCGAAACACGTCAGGAATACCACTATGGAGCGGCTCCTACGGGCGGTTTCCCGTCCTTACCTACACATGAATCAAGCTGTTGCTCGAGTGCTACTTACAGGTGGACAACCTTGGAGCAGTGATTATAACGCGGCAGTCCAGCCGCGGAGTGTGCACCACTCCGTAAGATTGGGGGCCACGAAAGTGGAACAGCAGCTGTATACAGGATCGTGGACGGGCCCACCTGTGGGGTCCATACAGGACTTGATTATGTGCTACCCGCACTACACTTCCCAGAAGGCACAGTTTCATTTGAACCTTCATTGGGGGGGTGTGTCAGAAGTGGGTCAGCGGTTGCGCACACCGTTCCATTAAAGCCTCTGAAGAGAAGCAATTGGTGCTTCGAAACGCGTCAGGCAATATCACTATGGAGCGGCTCCTACGGGCGGTTTCCCGTCCTTACCTACACATGAATCAAGCTGTTGCTCGAGTGCTACTTACAGGTGGACAACCTTGGAGCAGTGATTATAACGCGGCAGTCCAGCCGCGGAGTGTGCACCACCCCGTAAGATTGGGGGCCACGAAAGTGGAACAGCAGCTGTATACAGGATCGTGGACGGGCCCACCTGTGGGGTCCATACAGGACTTGATTATGTGCTACCCGCACTACACTTCCCAGAAGGCACAGTTTTATTTGAACCTTCCATTGGGGGGGTTAGTCAGAAGTGGGTCAGCGGTTGCGCACACCGTTCCATTAAAGCCTCTGAAGAGAAGCAATTGGTGCTTCGAAACGCGTCAGGCAATAACACTATGGAGCGGCTCCTACGGGCGGTTTCCCGTCCTTACCTACACATGAATCAAGCTGTTGCTCGAGTGCTACTTACAGGTGGACAACCTTGGAGCAGTGATTATAACGCGGCAGTCCAGCCGCGGAGTGTGCACCACCCCGTAAGATTGGGGGCCACGAAAGTGGAACAGCAGCTGTATACAGGATCGTGGACGGGCCCACCTGTGGGGTCCATACAGGACTTGATTATGTGCTACCCGCACTACACTTCCCAGAAGGCACAGTTTCATTTGAACCTTCCTTTGGGGGGGTGTGTCAGAAGTGGGTCAGCGGTTGTGCACACCGTTCCATTAAAGCCTCTGAAGAGAAGCAATTGGTGCTTCGAAACGCGTCAGGCAATACCACTATGGAGCGGCTCCTACGGGCGGTTTCCCGTCCTTACCTACACATGAATCAAGCTGTTGCTCGAGTGCTACTTACAGGTGGACAACCTTGGAGCAGTGATATATATATATAACCCTCAGGATTCAAGGGGACTTAATCCCCCAACTTAAAACGCGCCACGGGGCGCGTTTGCACAGTGGTGAAGGGAGGGGGCGGGGCTTCAGGTGACATGTGTGCAAACAGGCCCCGTGGCGCATTTTAAGATGGGGAATGAAATCCCCTTCAATCCTGAGGGTCCCTGGGGGCCAACTAGCCCACCAGGTACGTCCAAAAAGCGCCACAGAGCTGCGTTGCAGAGAGGTGCAAAAAGGGGCATGGCCTCTGAACACCTCTCTGCAACGCAGCTCCCTGGCGCATACTGGAGGTACAGGGTGGGCTAGTTGGACCCCAGGGACCCTCATGATTCAAGGGGACTTAATCCCCGAACTTAAAACGCGCCACGGGGCGCGTTTGCACAGATGTCACCTCAGGCCCCGCCCCCTCCCTTCACCATTGTGCAAATATTCCTCTAAAATCAGCCAAACTACGAATTCCGATTTACTCACCTGTTATCAGGAGAGACCTCAGTGCTGCATCTTTGAGCCCAGTACTGATCCTGAAAAGTAATTTTAACCGTACTTACCAGTAACTTGAATTTCCTTCCATAGGCTAACATTGACTGGTTTCACTTGGTAATTCTTCTAAGTGTGGAGTTTTGGAACTTTATAATATTCCTCTAAAATCAGCCGAAATACGAATTCCGATTTACTCACCTGTTATCAGGAGAGACCTCAGTGCTGCATCTTTCATCCCAGTACTGATCCTGAAAAGTAATTTTAACCGTACTTACCAGTAACTTGAATTTCCTTCCATAGGATATCATTGCCTGCTTTTTGCTGAAAAAGTTTCTAAGTGTCGATTTTTGTAACATACAAATATTCTTCTAAAATCAGCCGAACTACGAATTCCGATTTACTCACCTGTTATCAGGAGAGACCTCAGTGCTGCATCTTTGAGCCCAGTACTGATCCTGAAAAGTAATTTTAACCGTACTTACCAGTAACTTGAATTTCCTTCCATAGGCTAACATTGACTGGTTTCACTTGGAAATTCTTCTAAGTGTGGAGTTTTGGAACTTTATAATATTCCTCTAAAATCAGCCGAACTACGAATTCCGATTTACTCACCTGTTATCAGGAGAGAACCCAGTGCTGCATCTTTTAGCCCAGCACTGACCTTGAAAAGTAATTCTAACCGTACTTACCAGTAAATTGAATTTCCTTCCATAGGATATCATTGGCTGCTTTTTGCTGAAAAAGTTTGTGTCGATTTTTGAAACATACAAATATTCCTCTAAAATCAGCAGAACTACGAATTCCGATTTACTCACCTGTTATCAGGAGAGACCTCAGTGCTGCATCCTTGAGCCCAGTACTGATCCTGAAAAGTAATTTTAACCGTACTTACCAGTAACTTGAATTTCCTTCCATAGGCTAACATTGACTGGTTTCACTTGGAAATTCTTCTAAGTGTGGAGTTTTGGAACTTTATAATATTCCTCTAAAATCAGCCGAACTACGAATTCCGATTTACTCACCTGTTATCAGGAGAGAACCCAGTGCTGCATCTTTTAGCCCAGCACTGACCCTGAAAAGTAATTCTAACCGTATTTACCAGTAACTTGTATTTCCTTCCATAGGAATCCATTGTCTGGTTTTCAGCAGAAAAGTTTGAAAGTGTCAATTTTCACAAACTACAAATATTCCTTAAAAATCGCCTGTATGACTTAAACGCATTCTTTCAACTGTTTACAGGAGCTGCACCAGTGCTGGATCCAAGATCCACCACTGAGTAAGAAAAAGTAACGATAACACTACTTACCTGCTAAGTGAATTTTCTCCCATAGGATAGCATTGGTGATTCTATGTGAAGAAGTTTCTAAGTGTCAACTTTTAAAATACAATAATATTCCCGAAAAATCACTACTGTAACCAAAATGCTTTTACTCAACTGTTTACAGGAGATGTCCCAGGACTGAATCTAGGATCCAGTCCTGTGGTTAGAAAAGTAATCCATAAAGTAACTAATTGCATTTAACCTGAAATTCACATTGAGCTCAATGTTGCATTGTGTTTGAAATTGTGTTGCCCATTGCAACAACTGTAACTAGTGTACTTAAAAGTCTATTGCCTATTTGCAAAGTATTTAAACTAAAGTAATTCATTCTGAGAAAGTATATTTTGTAATGTAATGTATAATGTAATTACAATGTATTTAAAAAAATAAAATATCTAAAAATAAATAGTTTAAAAAATTTTAGTAAATCAGTATCAAAAAAATAAATATAAGAATTAATACATTTAAAAATTGTCATTTACAAAACCTTTGAAATTCACTGAAAAAAACCATAGGTTTCAGACATGTTATAGTTAGGAATTAGCATTTAAAAAACCTTTGAAATTCACTGAAAAAACCATAGGTTTCAGGCACGTTATATTTAGAAATTAGCATTTAAAAAACCTTACAAATTCACTGAAAAAACCATAGGTTTTAGGGACAGTTATAGTTAGTTGGACATTGCACTCGTACAAAACCCGTGAAATTCCCCCGTTATAGTTAGTTCAGGTAACTATAACTGGCGCCCCCGCAATGCACTGCTGATGACGTCACATATTACATCACTCATGACATGGTCAGTGACATCACTGATGACATCACTGATGACATCTCAAATGACATCACTGATGACATCACTGATGACATCATCCATGTGATAATTTGATGCATCTTCTCACACCCTAATATAACTTTTGATACACCCACTGTAAATTACAGACTGCCATTGTCAAAACCATAGACACTCCAACACCAATTATTATATACACACTCACTGATTCTTAGGTCTACACACGACATCTACTCACTCACCCGTACAGTCACTCATACTTATAGTCACTCAGTACAGGACTATTATATGCACTCATACACCTATATAAACACTCACACACCGCCACTCATCCATAGAGGTACTCACACACCTAGTCAGTCATGCAAAAAATTAAGCACACACCCATTTACTCACCTATACAGTTATACACACACCAGCTCACTTACTCATACAAATACTAGCACATTCTTACGCTCTTATACAATCTCTGATACAAGCACACACTCATCCATACAGTCACTATCACAATCACACACTCTCGCTTATAGGTATTTATATACTCCAACACACATATATACTGCCTTTCACATACGTAGTTACTCACACATGTACCACTGGGACATACATTCACTCACTAACACACTCTTACACACACTTACCCACCCATACAGTCTATCACAGATGCACTCTTGTAACCATCCATCCAGTGAATCACCCACTCACACATATATGCACAGAGTCGCACACACCCCACCCACACAAACACTCAGGCACCCATACAGATACTCAGCCAACCAATCAATAACTCATATAGACACTCATGTAGCTATTCACAAACCCATGCTGCCACGTACACAGCAACAGACAGACAGATACAGACATTCACCCAGTTTAGTCACTAACCCATGCATTCAGTAAGATACGTTTAATCACTCACTTATAGAGTTAGTCACGCACCTACTAAATCATCCATTCAGACACTTATACACCCACTCATTCTTCAATACGCCTTTCCCTATATATATTAAACATATTTAAACTTTACAGAAACACACAGTCACTGGATGATGTCATTTGAGATGTCATCAGTGATGTCATCAGTGATGTCACTGACCATGTCATGAGTGATGTAATATGTGACGTCATCAGCAGTGCATTGCGGGGGCGCCAGTTATAGTTACCTGAACTAACTATAACGGGGGAATTTCACGGGTTTTGTACGAGTGCAATGTCCAACTAACTATAACTGTCCCTAAAACCTATGGTTTTTTCAGTGAATTTGTAAGGTTTTTAAATGCTAATTTCTAACTATAACGCGCCTGAAACCTATGGGTTTTTCAGTGAATTTCAAAGGTTTTTTAAATGCTAATTCCTAACTATAACATGTCTGAAACCTATGGTTTTTTCCAGTGAATATATATATGTGTATATATATGTGTATATATATAAATATGTATATATATATATATGTATATATATATGTATATATATATATATATGTATATATATATATATATATATATATATATATATATATATATATATATATATATATATATCATGCAATATCCATAATAAGGCGCGCTCTCAGAAGTAGATAAACCAGCAGTAGTTTATTTTCTCAATATTTACGCGTTTCGAAAGTTTGCACTCTCTTGATCACATATCGAGAGAAAGTGACGTTGTGCTTTACATATACGTATGTGGTACTAGACATAAAGAGTGGACTTAAAATACTCAGTCACTCTTAAAGATACCTTTTGTGTCGGCCATCTTAGAACAGGTTTTAAACATATTATATGATATACTCTGTAATACATATGGACAATTATCTACATTCTCCACAAAAACCAGAACTCAAAATTAACAAAGCAAATGCACAGTATTATAGAAATCATATATTACCGTTTTTTTGTATGCCATTACCGAATAATTAAACTCGAAATGTTCACTCATACACAAAGGGGCCGATTCCGATCTCGGCCGGTAGGGCTCCGAATCGGATTCGGCTTTACCGGATCCGATTCGGAGCCCTGTTTCCCGACCGAACCGTACGCGGGTCCGGCCGAGCGAGTACGATGCGAAATCGCCGACCGACTCGTCCGGGCGTCCCGACCGCTCCGACCGACTCGCTCCCGGCTCGAACCGCTCCGACCGACTCGCTCGGACTCGACTCGCACCGCGCAATGGAGACGTTTCCCGGCCGGGTAAGTACGATGCGCGCCGCGAGCAGTCCGACCGAGCCGCGCACTCCGGCTCGTAAGAGCTGTCGGAGCCGTACTTTGGGGGTCCGTGTCGGACCCCCTGTACGCGTAGCCGCGCGAGTCGCACACAGGGGGGACCCATGGGTCCCCCCTACCTGTGCGTGTACGGCGCGAATCGCTTCGCCGCGTACCCGCTGTAGGGGGCGCCCTTGTCCGACTCGCACCCATTGAGGCAATGGGAGCCCGCGTACGCGTTGTACGACCGGCTCCCATTGACATCAATGGGAGTCCGACCGACTCGAGTCCGATAACATACGGACGCATCGTACTCGTTCGGTCGGACTGCACGGGTCCGATTCGGTCGGAAATCTCTCCGGGTCCGGCTCGGTCGGAGAAATTTCCGGCCCGAATCGGAATCGACCCCAAAGTGTGTATATGTTAATACAAGCGCCAAAGTGGCTTTATACCCTTGTAGTTGTTAGCAGCATTTGTGTTAGGAGTATACCAAACAGAAAGTTGCTGATACTTAAATACTGTATCAATGCATGCGCCATAGTGGCTTATACTACCTTCCTTCATGAAGAGTTGGCATATCTCGCGCCCTATGGCATAGCTCCATACTTACAATGTGTATAACAAAACATGAATTCGCCAAAGTGGCCAAATACATATGTTGAGCTTGCGAGGGTATCTATGTCACTGTCTAACATGACTACATTAAAAGTTAAACGGTATGCACCCAGTTCACATATTTTACATCCGTACCACTTATTCAATAAACAAAACAAAGAAAGTGATATTAAGTGAAAAATTCTTATCTATTCATCATAAAGTGCATTCCAGGTGGAGATGAAGAAAAGGGTAGGCGACCCGTGAATTGCCCGTGAAAATACGATGGGCCCCTTCCTTTCCTCCTGAAAAAAGAATAGAACATAAAGAAAAGGGATTAAAAACGTTACTTATTAAAATTACACACATGAAAATACTGGCACAGTTTTAACATTACAGAACAGAACGAGCAATATAAAAGCAATTACAAACTCTAATCTTCATAAAGATGTGTTGCTAATTCCTCGTCCTGGTTGTGTCCCCCAGGGTATTTAGTTTCGAGGTCGAGAATCCATTTAGATTCTCGTTTTCTGAGGTTAAGTTCTCTGTTACCCCCTCTCTGACCCAAATGTACCTGTTCAATAGCAAAGTAGTGTAACAAACTGCTATTTGACAGGTGAAAGTCAGCAAAATGGCGTGCTATTGGGTAGTGGGGATCTTTATTAGTTATAGCTCTGAGATGCTCCAGAACTCTTTTTTTCACCATCAAGGTTGTGCTACCCATATACCGTTTGTTACACGGACATTCTAAAACATAGATGACATATGTAGTGCTACACGTGATGAACTGAGTTATCGTTTTTTTGTTCTTCCATGAAGGTATGTTAAATTCCTGTACCATCTTGCTATTTTTACAAGCCTTACAATGGCCACAGGGATAAAATCCTTTCAAGTTGTGTTGGCTATTGTTCTCTCGATCTGTAACATCACCCCTTACCAGTAAGTCTCTGAAACTTTTACTCTTACGATATGTGATTCTTGGTCTATCACTGATTGAAGGACCTATAATGGAATCATTTTTTAAGATGTTCCAATTCTCGGTGAGGATCTTTTGTATTTTATTAGAATCTTTATTGTAAGTCAGAATCACTCTTGTGCTTGAGTTCTCAGTAGTATCTTCTTCACTGGTCTGTTGCAATGTTATCTCTCTAGTTACATTACGAATTTTGGAGATTGCTCTGTTAAGAACCCACTCGGGGTAACCGCGTTCCCTGAATCTTGATATCATGATACTTTCTTCTGCTTGATAAACTTCCTCATCACTACAATTACGTCTCGCTCTTAATAGTTCTCCATACGGTATACTCCATTTCAGAGTATCTGGATGGCTGCTGTGAGCATGGAGGAGACTGTTTCCTGCCGTGTCTTTCCTAAAGAGTATAGTTTTTATAGTATTCTCTCTAGCTGAGACCTTCACATCCAGGAATTCTATTTCTTTCTTCTGTATGTTGTGAGTCAAGACAATGTTATGTACATTATCGTTAAGTTGATTTATAAACCTCATGGCTTCTTGTTCACTACCTTTCCAAATAATGAAAAGGTCATCGATATAGCGTAGCCATGTGACCACTTTCTCCCAGAAGGCATTGTATCTTGCATCTTTTTGTACTTCCTCCTCCCATAGTCCCAGGAACAAGTTCGCGAAACTCGGCGCAAAACATGTTCCCATAGATGTACCTGTTATTTGTTTGAATAGGTCTCCATTAAACATAAATATATTGTTATCGAGACACATTTTCATCATTTCAATCAACATTTTAGTGTGTTCCAAATACATTATATGTCTTTCATTCAAATAGTGTGTGCAAGCTCTAATGCCTTGGTTGTGTTCAATGATGGTATACAGAGAGCATATATCTAAAGCTAAAAACATGTAGCCTTCTTCCCATACAATATTGTCAATTTTACAGAGGAAGTCTTTAGTGTCTCTGACATGAGATGGTAGTTTTGACACATAGTCCTGTAAAAAATGGTCAACATACTTTGAGATATTTTCAAATACACTTCCTATAGATGAGACAATCGGCCTTCCTGGGGGTCAAGCGGATTTTTATGGATCTTAGGGAGAAAGTATATAATTGGCAATTTGGGATAATCTTTTTTAAGAAATAAATATTCTTCCCATGAAATGATCCCTTGTGTTTGCCACTCTGATAGTTTCCCCCAAGCAGTTGTGATACTTTCATTGTATGTTCTTGTATTACATTTACAGTAAAACTTGTCATCGTCCAATTGTCTGTATGCTTCTCTGAGATACATTTCTTTGCTCATAAGTACAACGTTACCACCCTTATCTGCAGGGCGAATTATTATGGTCTTATCTTTTGCCAAACTTGATATTATAGATTTTTGTTTCATAGTTAAGTTGAAAGACTTGTTGTTCCATTTGGTTTGTTGGTGTTTACATTCCAATAAGGATTTGGTGACCACATCATGGAATGTGTCTATATTATCAAGTGGAAGAAACGGAAAGAAGACAGATTTGGGTTTAAAAGAGGTGTTAGCTGCCTTATCAGTTGTTATATCTAAGGTCTCAGTGTTTGTGTCAATGTTAAGTTCAGTGGTTACAGTATCAGAGGCTAGATCTTGCATAAGTCTTAAGGTGTTGGCATCCCCTACTGTCAGATTTGGTTCATTATTAGTATCGTCGTACACCATATTCTGTCTGGCATTACTGTTCTTCAATGTATGCCATTTGGTTAGTTTCAGTTCCCTGATAAATTTAAACATATCTATACGTGCATTAGAATAGTTAAATATTTCAGTTGGGCAAAAGGATAAACCAAGACAAAGAGTTTTCTTTTCTAAACACGATAGTTGGCGATTAGTAAGATTCACAATAGTTTTGTTTACCATGGTTGTGTCATTCATTGTTGTTGTCTCTTCCTGTAGCCACCACGTCTGGTTCCCATGGGCTCTTTCTTTTTTTCTTTTGTCTGTCCTTTGCTTGCGTCTTGCTCTCCTTTGTTTACTGCGCCCCTGCCTCTTCCTCTGCCTCTTCCTCTTCCTCTTCCTCTTCCTCTCTGGGTCGGTGTTTGCGGAGGGGTTGTTCTTGCCGATTGCCGCCCCTTCTTCAGCACTCGGAATTCGTCTAAAAAAGTGGCAGGTCGGGTAATGACTTCCACTTCTGATGATGTACTTGTGGTTTTCACTGATGTATCTGTATCCGAGTCAATCATTGTGGCTGATGACATCTTTGTAGCTTCAATATTCTCAGATTGCTTGTTTGCTGTATCCGGTAGCTGTATATTGTACAAATGATCGTATTTTCTGCTGCATGTTAATATACGGCCAGTCTCGTAATCCGTACAGTCTCAGTGGAGCTTTCTTTGTTTTCTCAATTTGATGTCTTCCTCGTATTGGCCAAGTCTTGTTTTCAGTTCGTCTTTGAATGTCTTAATTATCTGTTGTTCTTTATGTGTTTTCAGTTCCTCCTCAATCTCTGCTATTTCTTTTATGATAGCTTCCCTATCTTCCCAGGCATACTTCACGAGTATGCAAAGCATAGTTCTTGAGCTATTAGCGGAGTTCTCAGACCATTCTTCCAGCATACGAGGATTCGGGGATTCATGTGATGGTGTTGTATAAATTCGTAGTCCTCTAGGCACCATCTCCTTGTCAACGTAATCTTGCAGGGAGATCGCCTCCCACCATTTCGAGGTTTCGGATTTTTTTAATTTTTCATATCTTCTTAGTTTCATTATCACTGCTTTATCTGTATCCGTGTCAGATCTTAATGCTACTTGCTGATTTTTTCCTGGTGCGCGTGCTAACAGCGTTTGTGCTACCATGCGTCTTACTGCATCCTCATCCATAATGTAAGTATGTCCAGTATTAAATATACTTGATCCTTAAGCTTTCTTTGCAGTACTTAATCACAGCGTTCTAGGGTTAAGTACTAAAGTGTCACTTTCTTGCGTATTTGTTTACTGCTTGAAGTTTCCTAAATCCCCTCATGCAATAAAAGTTCCAGGTGCCGCCTATGTCTAAGCGGTACACTACCGTGTGGTGACAGAAACTCCTCAAACAAATACGAGGAAAGATTTATATTACGTGAATCATTCAGACTCAGCAATTGCATATGTTCCTGTTACAGTCACTCGCTCGGCAACTACCCTCGCGGCCAGATAGAGGTGCCCTCCCTCGAAATTGCACCCCGATGGGTCAGCGCGTTTGACCACGCCAGCCCCAGAATACACCCTCGGGTTAGGCTTACCTCTGCGGCGACGCTGCGGGTAAGTGCACCGGTTCGTCTTTCGTTCTTCAGTTTTCCTGGTGTGGACCGGCGGCCGGCAACAAATCCCTCCGTTTATTTTCCAAGTTTAAATAGCTCCTCCTGGGAAATTCGCCCATTGCCTGGTGGCGCGTCGTGCCGGTAGAGCCATAGCCGGCATAAATTTCATGCAATATCCGTAATAAGGCGCGCTCTCAGAAGTAGATAAACCAGCAGTAGTTTATTTTCTCAATATTTACGCGTTTCGAAAGTTTGCACTCTCTTGATCACATATCGAGAGAAAGTGACGTTGTGCTTTACATATACGTATGTGGTACTAGACATAAAGAGTGGACTTAAAATACTCAGTCACTCTTAAAGATACCTTTTGTGTCGGCCATCTTAGAACAGGTTTTAAACATATTATATGATATACTCTGTAATACATATGGACAGTATTTAAGTATCAGCAACTTTCTGTTTGGTATACTCCTAACACAAATGCTGCTAACAACTACAAGGGTATAAAGCCACTTTGGCGCTTGTATTAACATATACACACTTTGTGTATGAGTGAACATTTCGAGTTTAATTATTCGGTAATGGCATACAAAAAAACGGTAATATATGATTTCTATAATACTGTGCATTTGCTTTGTTAATTTTGAGTTCTGGTTTTTGTGGAGAATGTAGATAATTGTCCATATGTATTACAGAGTATATCATATAATATGTTTAAAACCTGTTCTAAGATGGCCGACACAAAAGGTATCTTTAAGAGTGACTGAGTATTTTAAGTCCACTCTTTATGTCTAGTACCACATACGTATATGTAAAGCACAACGTCACTTTCTCTCGATATGTGATCAAGAGAGTGCAAACTTTCGAAACGCGTAAATATTGATAAAATAAACTACTGCTGGTTTATCTACTTCTGAGCGCGCGCCTTATTACGGATATTGCATGAAATTTATGCCGGCTGTGGCTCTACCGGCACGACGCGCCACCAGGCAATGGGCGAATTTCCCAGGAGGAGCTGTTTAAACTTGGAAAATAAACGGAGGGACTTGTTGCCGGCCGCCGGTCCACACCAGGAAAACTGAAGAACGAAAGACGAACCGGTGCACTTACCCGCAGCGTCGCCGCAGAGGTAAGCCTAACCCGAGGGTGTATTCTGGGGCTGGCGTGGTCAAACGCGCTGACCCATCGGGGTGCAATTTCGAGGGAGGGCACCTCTATCTGGCCGCGAGGGTAGTTGCCGAGCGAGTGACTGTAACAGGAACATATGCAATTGCTGAGTCTGAATGATTCACGTAATATAAATCTTTCCTCGTATTTGTTTGAGGAGTTTCTGTCACCACACGGTAGTGTACCGCTTAGACATAGGCGGCACCTGAACTTTTATTGCATGAGGGGATATAGGAAACTTCAAGCAGTAAACAAATACGCAAGAAAGTGACACTTAAGTACTTAACCCTAGAACGCTGTGATTAAGTACTGCAAAGAAAGCTTAAGGATCAAGTATATTTAATACTGGACATACTTACATTATGGATGAGGATGCAGTAAGACGCATGGCAGCACAAACGCTGTTAGCACGCGCACCAGGAAAAAATCAGCAAGTAGCATTAAGATCTGACACGGATACAGATAAAGCAGTGATAATGAAACTAAGAAGATATGAAAAATTAAAAAATCCGAAACCTCGAAATGGTGGGAGGCGATCTCCCTGCAAGATTACGTTGACAAGGAGATGGTGCCTAGAGGACTACGAATTTATACAACACCATCACATGAATCCCGAATCCTCGTATGCTGGAAGAATGATCTGAGAACTCCGCTAATAGCTCAAGAACTATGCTTTGCATACTCGTGAAGTATGCCTGGGAAGATAGGAAGCTATCATAAAAGAAATAGCAAAGATTGAGGAGGAACTGAAAACACATAAAGAACAACAGATAATTAAGACATTCAAAGACGAACTGAAAACAAGACTTGGCCAATACGAGGAAGACATCAAATTGAGAAAACAAAGAAAGCTCCACCGAGACTGTACGGATTACGAGACTGGCCGTATATTAACATACAGCAGAAAATACGATAATTTGTACAATATACAGCTACCGGATACAGCAAACAAGCAATCTGAGAATATTGAAGCTACAAAGATGTCATCAGCCACAATGATTGACTCGGATACAGATACATCAGTGAAAACCACAAGTACATCATCAGAAGTGGAAGTCATTACCCGACCTGCCACTTTTTTAGACAAATTCTGAGTGCTGAAGAAGGGGCGGTAATCGGCAAGAACAACCCCTCCGCAAACACCGACCCAGAGAGGAAGAGGAAGAGGAAGAGGAAGAGGCAGAGGAAGAGGCAGGGGCGCAGTAAACAAAGGAGAGCAAGACGCAAGCAAAGGACAGACAAAAGAAAAAAACACAGAGCCCATGGGAACCAGACGTGGTGGCTACAGGAAGAGACAACAACAATGAATGACACAACCATGGTAAACAAAACTATTGTGAATCTTACTAATCGCCAACTATCGTGTTTAGAAAAGAAAACTCTTTGTCTTGGTTTATACTTTTGCCCAACTGAAATATTTAACCATTCTAATACACGTATAGATATGTTTAAATTTATTAAGAAACTGAAACTAACCAAATGGCATACATTGAAGAACAGTAATGCCAGACCGAATATGGTGTACGACGATACTAATAATGAACCAAATCTGACAGTAGGGGATGCCAACACCTTAAGACTTATGCAAGATCTAGCCTCTGATACTGTAACCACTGAACTTAACATTGACACAAACACTGAGACCGTAGATATAACAACTGATAAGGCAGCTAACACCTCTTTTAAACCCAAATCTGTCTTCTTTCCGTTTCTTCCACTTGATAATATAGACACGTTCCATGATGTGGTCACCAAATCCTTATTGGAATGCAAACACCAACAAACCAAATGGAACAACAAGTCTTTCAACTTAACTATGAAACAAAAATCTATAATATCAAGTTTGGCAAAAGATAAGACCATAATAATTCGCCCTGCAGATAAGGGTGGTAACGTTGTACTTATGAGCAAAGAAATGTATCTCAGAGAAGCATACAGACAATTGGACGATGACAAGTTTTAATGTAAATGTAATACAAGAACATACAATGAAAGTATCACAACTGCTTGGGGGAAACTATCAGAGTGGCAAACACAAGGGATCATTTCATGGGAAGAATATTTATTTCTTAAAAAGATTATCCCAAATTGCCAATTATATACTTTCTCCCTAAGATCCATAAAAATCCGCTTGACCCCCAGGAAGGCCGATTGTCTCATCTATAGGAAGTGTATTTGAAAATATCTCAAAGTATGTTGACCATTTTTTACAGGACTATGTGTCAAAACTACCATCTCATGTCAGAGACACTAAAGACTTCCTATGTAAAATTGACAATATTGTATGGGAAGAAGGCTACATGTTTTTAACTTTAGATATATGAACACAACCAAGGCATTAGAGCTTGCACACACTATTTGAATGAAAGACATATAATGTATTTGGAACACACTAAAATGTTGATTGAAATAATGAAAATGTGTCTCGATAACAATATATTTATGTTTAATGGAGACCTATTCAAACAAATAACAGGTACATCTATGGGAACATGTTTTGCGCCGAGTTTCGCGAACTTGTTCCTGGGACTATGGGAGGAGGAAGTACAAAAAGATGCAAGATACAATGCCTTCTGGGAGAAAGTGGTCACATGGCTACGCTATATCGATGACCTTTTCATTATTTGGAAAGGTAGTGAACAAGAAGCCATGAGGTTTATAAATCAACTTAACGATAATGTACATAACATTGTCTTGACTCACAACATACAGAAGAAAGAAATAGAATTCCTGGATGTGAAGGTCTCAGCTAGAGAGAATACTATAAAAACTAGACTCTTTAGGAAAGACACGGCAGGAAACAGTCTCCTCCATGCTCACAGCAGCCATCCAGATACTCTGAAATGGAGTATAACGTATGGAGAACTATTAAGAGCGAGACGTACTTGTAGTGATGAGGAAGGTTATCAAGCAGAAGAAAGTATCATGATATCAAGATTCAGGGAACGCGGTTACCCCGAGTGGGTTCTTAACAGAGCAATCTCCAAAATTCGTAATGTAACTAGAGAGATAACATTGCAACAGACCAGTGAAGAAGATGCTACTGAGAACTCAAGCACAAGAGTGATTCTGACTTACAATAAAGATTCTAATAAAATACAAAAGATCCTCACCGAGAATTGGAACATCTTAAAAAATGATTCCATTATAGGTCCTTCAATCAGTGATAGACCAAGAATCACATATCGTAAGAGTAAAAGTTTCAGAGACTTACTGGTAAGGGGTGATGTTACAGATCGAGAGAACAATAGCCAACACAACTTGAAAGGATTTTATCCCTGTGGCCATTGTAAGGCTTGTAAAAATAGCAAGATGGTACAGGAATTTAACATACCTTCATGGAAGAACAAAAAACGATAACTCAGTTCATCATGTGTAGCACTACATATGTCATCTATGTTTTAGAATGTCCGTGTAACAAACGGTATGTGGGTAGCACAACCTTGATGGTGAAAAAAGAGTTCTGGAGCATCTCAGAGCTATAACTAATAAAGATCCCCACTACCCAATAGCACGCCATTTTGCTGACTTTCACCTGTCAAATAGCAGTTTGTTACACTACTTTGCTATAGAACAGGTACATATGGGTCAGAGAGGGGGTAACAGAGAACTTAACCTCAGAAAACGAGAATCTAAATGGATTCTCGACCTCGAAACTAAATACCCTGGGGGACACAACCAGGACGAGGAATTAGCAACACATCTTTATGAAGATTAGAGTATGTAATTGCTTTTATATTGCTCGTTCTGTTCTGTAATGTTAAAACTGTGCCAGTATTTTCATGTGTGTAATTTTAATAAGTAAAGTTTTTAATCCCTTTTCTTTATGCTCTATTCTTTTTTCAGGAGGAAAGGAAGGGGCCCATCGTATTTTCACGGGCAATTCACGGGTCGCCTACCCTTTTCTTCATCTCCACCTGGAATGCACTTTATGATAAATAGATAAGAATTTTTCACTTAATATCACTTTCTTTGTTTTGTTTATTGAATAAGTGGTACGGATGTAAAATATGTGAACTGGGTGCATACCGTTTAACTTTTAATGTAGACATGTTAGACAGTGACATAGATACACTCGCAAGCTCAGCATATGTATTTGGCCACTTTGGCGAATTCATGTTTTGTTATACACATTGTAAGTATGGAGCTATGCCATAGGGCGCGAGATATGCCAACTCTTCATGAAGGAAGGTAGTATAAGCCACTATGGCGCATGCATTGATACAGTATTTAAGTATCAGCAACTTTCTGTTTGGTATACTCCTAACACAAATGCTGCTAACAACTACAAGGGTATAAAGCCACTTTGGCGCTTGTATTAACATATACACACTTTGTGTATGAGTGAACATTTCGAGTTTAATTATTCGGTAACGGCATACAAAAAAACGGTAATATATGATTTCTATAATACTGTGCATTTGCTTTGTTAATTTTGAGTTCTGGTTTTTGTGGAGAATGTAGATAATTGTCCATATGTATTACAGAGTATATCATATAATATGTTTAAAACCTGTTCTAAGATGGCCGACACAAAAGGTATCTTTAAGAGTGACTGAGTATTTTAAGTCCACTCTTTATGTCTAGTACCACATATGTATATGTAAAGCACAACGTCACTTTCTCTCGATATGTGATCAAGAGAGTGCAAACTTTCGAAACGCGTAAATATTGAGAAAATAAACTACTGCTGGTTTATCTACTTCTGAGAGCGCGCCTTATTACGGATATTGCATGAAATTTATGCCGGCTGTGGCTCTACCGGCACGACGCGCCACCAGGCAATGGGCGAATTTCCCAGGAGGAGCTGTTTAAACTTGGGAATATATATATATATATATATATTACCTACTGGCAGTCGCCAGTAGGTAGTTATAGTTCGAACCTAGTTTCCATAGGAAAAGCGTTTTTTGATTTGCCAATATCTTTGGCGCCGTTTGACGAATCTTCGCGAAATTTTCAAAACTAATGTGGCGCTCAGGTCAGCTCCTCTCTTGAAAGTTTTGGGGTGTTTCGTCAAGCGGGGGCCGAGAAAAAAGGGGGGTCCCAAAGCGCATTTTCTCAATGTTAATTTCCATAGGAAATTTTGGAACAGGCTACAGGCCGAACTGCTGAACGGAATTACACCAAATTTGGCAAAAAGGTAGCTCTTGGTTCAGAAAGTGCCCTTTTTTTTAAATGGTGTAAATCCATTCAGTAGTTGCTGAGCAATTAAAAAAAAAAATATATCGATATCTGAGCACCGAGGAGGGTTCGCGAACCCTCCCAGGCACGAGCTTCACTCCGATTGGCTGCCAACACTCCAAACCAGGAAGTGTTGGCAGCCATCTTGTGACTCGGTAACCGAGTCACAAGAAAAGAGTGGAAAAAAGGTTGAAAAACAAGAAAAGGGGGCAGGGTAGAAACACCCTGACCCCCTAGGCCTGCTGAGGGGGTCCCAGAAGGACCCCAAGGCCTAAAAAAAGCATTTAAAGAAAAAAAAAAATCTGCAGAATTCGCGTTGGGTGCGCGAATCCTGCAGAGAAAAAATGAAGCGCAGGCTCCCGCGCTTCATTTTCATGAGCCCCCGGGTGGGCCAGGTCCCGGGGGCAATGCCAAATTAATTTGCGGTGCCCGCAGGGGCCCCCGCAGCCCCGGGGGCCACCACCTCCCCGGGGCTTTGCTTTATAAATGTGTGGGGGGGCTCTTGCCCCCCCCCACACTGCCCCGGAGACCATCACCTCCCGGGGCTTAATTTCAAAAACTAAAGTGGGGGGGCTCCGGCCCCCCCCACACTGCACCGGGGACCACCACCTCCTCAAGGCTATGCAAAAGGAGGGAGGGGGGCTGCGCGGCCCCCCTCCTGGAGCCGTTTATGGCCCAGGGGACTGCCACCCCCCCAGGGCCGGCTCCTGCAATGTCCCGGGGTGCCCACCCCCGGGACATTGCTGTTTGCTATGACAGGGCGGGAGCACAGCTCCCGCCCTGTCATAGCAAACACTACTTTGCTTCCTTGAAGCGAGAGCAGGAAAACCTGCTCTCGCTTCAACGAAGCAAAGCAGGATTGCTTTTGAGCAAGGGGAGCTGCATGTCAGCAGCTCCCCTTGCTCAAAAGCAATGCCGGCTCCCGCAGGAGGCGGGAGCTGGCAGGACCGTGGGGGCATTGGGACTCCCCCCCACGGCCCCCAATGCAAAGGGCCGGCTCCAGGTGATGGGGTCCCCGGGGCCAGGAGTGGCCCGGGAGGGGGGCCATATGGCCCCCCTCCCTTGTCTTAAAAAAACCAAGAATGGCCGGGCCCCGGGGGATGGGGAGGGGGGGCCACGCGGCCCCCTTCCTCAAAAAAATAAAATAATGGCCAAGCCCCGGGGCCAATAGTGGCCCAGGGAAGGGGGGCCATGCGGCCCCCCTTCCCTTTAAATATACATAATAAAAGAAGAGGCCATGCCCCGGGGGATGGGGTCCCCGGGGCCAAAAGTGGCCCCAGGAGGGGGGCCGCGCCATCCCCTTCCCGTTTTTTTCTTTAAAAAAAAAAGGAGTCAGGCCCTGGGATCCCCAGGGCCCCAAAAATAGTAAAAGAAGGGGGCCGCACAGCCCCCCTTCTAAAAAATAAATTTAAAAAAAAGCCGGCATCACGCCGGAGGCCCCACCCGCTCCCTGCACCACACTGCAAATGCGCCCCCTGGAGCGTTGTATGATGGGAAATTAAGTCCCCATGAATACTGAGGGTCCCTGGGGGCCAACTAGGCCACCAGGTACCTCCAGTAAGTGCCGCATAGCTGGTTTGCAGAGAGGTGGTCCGAGGCCATGCCCCTTTTTACACCACTCTGCAAACGCGCCTCTTGGCGCACTGCTGGTGGGGCGATGAGGTCCTCTTGTGTGCTGAGGAACTCAGGACACAAGTGGACTTCATCCCCCAAGCAGCAGTGCGCCAGGAGCCGCGTTTGCAGAGTGGTGTCAAAAGGGGGCGTGGCCTCGGACCACACTCAGCAATCCAAGTGTGTGGCGCTTACTGGAGGTACCTGGTGGGCTAGTTGGCCCCCAGGGACCCTCGGGAATGAAGGGGACTTAATACCCCAACTTAGAACGCGCCAGGAGGCGTGTTTGCAGAGTGGTGGGGAAAGGGGGCGTGGCCTTTGTCCACCTCTCAGCAATCCCACTGTGTGGGGCTTACTGGAGGTAAGACATAGGCTAGTTGGCCCCTAAAGGACCCCCAGCAGCGAAGGGGACTTCAATCCCCGTCCAAGAGCGCACCAGGGAGCGCGTTTGCAGAGTGGTGGGCAAAGGGGGCGTGGCCTACTATGAGAACTTAGCAATCCTGCTGTGTGGGACTTACTGGAGGTAATAGGAGGGGTAGTTGGCCCCCAAGGTTGTCGTTGGGGGCCAACTACCCCTCTTGTTACCTGCAGTAAGTCCCACACAGTGGGATTGCTAAGACGTCTAAGGAGGACATGCCCCCCTTTCTCCACCACTCTGCAAACGCGCCTCCTGGCAGACTATGGGATGGGGGATGAAGTCCAATTTACTCCTGAGGGACTTTGGGGGCCAAGAAGCCCTCTTGGTACCTCCTCTAAGTCCTATGCAGTGGAATTCCTGAGCGCTGGTCGGAGGCCCAGCACCATTTCTCCACCACTCTGCAAACGTGACTACTACTTAAAGAAGCATCTTTCTGCACCTCTGACTTAGAGGTAGTTTTAATCCCCCCTGCCCTATTATGTACTAGGGCCTTACAGAGGAGGTCATGCCAATGACAGGGGTACCCCAATGCATAGTGTTCCCTAGTGTATGTAGGTGTTTTTACTGTTTTGCAAGTGTCTTTTAGCATAGCACTGGCTCCAGGCCTGGTTAGTCAGAGTCAGTTACCACCAGTACCCATCAGCAAAAAGTGGGGGGCACAGGATAACTTTGCAACAAGGCCTCTTTCTGCTCCTCTGTTGGTTCTTTGTGCTTATCTCTTGCTTCTTTCTGCACCTTTCTTCGTCTTTCTGGACTTCTGTTGCCTCTTTCTGCATTTTTCTTGCTTCTTTCTGCGCCTTTCTTCCTCTTTCTGCATATGTCCTACCTATGTAGGCATAGTTAGAAATTAGCATTTAAAAAACCTTTGAAATTCACTGAAAAAACCATAGGTTTCAGGGACGTTATAGTTAGAAATTAGCATTTAAAAAACATTTGAAATTCACTGAAAAAACCATAGGTTTCAGGGACGTTATAGTTAGAAATTAGCATTTAAAAAAACTTAGAAATTCACTGAAAAAAACACAGGTTTCAGGGACGTTATAGTTAGTTGGACATTTCTTATGCTCAACTGCTGTTGGTTTGTTGCTCGTATATGCTACATTATTTCCTCCTGTATATTTTACTATTCCTCTATCGTTTACAGTACCCTGCTTATCATTGTTGTTGTTTTACCTGCAACTCTGTTTTCACCTCTGTACAGCTGTAAAGCGCTCTGATACCCGCCTGGGTCACGTTTGCGCTATATAAAACTTTATAAATAAATAAATAAATAAATTTCACTCATACAAAACCAGAGAAATTCGTCCGTTATAGTTAGTTCAGCTAACTATAACTCGCGCCCCCGCAATGCACTGCTGATGACGTCACATATTACTTCATTCATGACATGGTCAGTGACATCACTGATGACATCTCAAATGACATCACTGATGACATCACTGATGACATCATCCACGTGATAATCTGATGCACCTCCTCACACCCTAATATTACCTTTGATACACCCACTGTAAAATACAGACTACCATTTTCGAAACCAAAGACACAGCAATACCACTCACTGATTCCTAGGTCTACACACACATCCACTCATTCACCCATACAGTCACTCATACATGCAGTCAACCATCAATACGGCACTATCATATGCACTCATATACCTATACAGACACTCACACACTGCCACTCATCCATAGAGTTACTCACACACCTAGTCAGTCATGCAAAGAATCAATCACACTCCCATTTACTCACCTATACACACCACCTCACTTATTCAAACATATACTAACACATACTTACACTCTTATACAATAACTAATACAAGCACACACTCATCCATTCAGCCACTCTCACATATAGTCATTTATATACTCCAACACTCACATATACTGCCTTTCACATATGTAGTTACGCACACATGTACCACTGAGACATCTAAACACTCACCAACACACCCATACATACACTCACCCACCCATACAGCCCTTCACAGATGTACTCTTGAACCCATACACCCAGTGAATCACCCACTCACACATCTATGCACAAAGTCACACACCCCCCACCCACCCACACAGACACTCAGGCACCCATACAGATACTCAGACAACCAATGAATAACCCATATAGACACTCATTTAGCTACTCACCAATCCATGCAACCACTTACACACCAATTGACAGACTGATACAGACATTTACACAGTTTAGTCACTAACCCATGCATTCAGTAAAACACGTTTAATCACTCACTTATACAGACAGTCATGCACCTACTAAATCATCCATTCAGACACTTATACACCCACTCATTCTTCAATACACCTTGGCATGTATATATATATAAAACATATTTAAACTTTACAGAAACACACAGTCACTGGATGATGTCATCAGTGATGTCATCAGTGATGTCATTTGAGATGTCATCAGTGATGTCACTGACCATGTCATGAATGATGTAATATGTGACGTCATCAGCAGTGCATTGCGGGGGCGCGAGTTATAGTTAGCTGAACTAACTATAACGGCCGAATTTCTCTGGTTTTGTACAAGTGAAATGTCCGACTAACTATAACGCCCCTGAAACCTGTGGTTTTTTCAGTGAATTTCAAAGGTTTTTTAAATGCTAATTTCTAACTAGAACGTCCCTGAAACCTATGGTTTTTTCAGTGAATATATATATAGATATATATTTATTTAATACTGTGTAGGTAGAGTTAGGTCAGAGTTTCGATAGGAAAGACATTTTCATGTTTTGTTTTCTTCATAACTTTGGCACTATAAATATATATATATATGGTACCAAAGTTATTAAGAAAACAAAAAATGCCTTTCCTATCGAAACTCTGACCTAACTATACCTACATAGCATTTAAATATACATATATACTCATACACTCAAGAAATGTTTTTAGACAGTTTCAAGAACTCCTGGAACTTGGGTGTTTTTATTCAAAGGCTCTTGGTATGGGGATTCCTGTGGGTGAAATGTTAAAAGTAAAACAATGACTCATGCTCATATTTTATTGAAATTGTAGTGCTTTATTGACAATCACAAAAGTGATAGTGATGCTTTGTATTTTTTAATGAAGGTCATAGGAATTGTACTTGATTATCTACAGGCTAACAGTGAGTCATTAAAAGTTCTAAGGAATGTCATTGTAAGGTGGTATCGTCCCTATCAGTTTAAATGGGGTTGTATTTGGTTGTTATAAAATGTTTTTGCTTTTATTACGTGGTAATAACCTGACAAAGCCAGAAGGCCTTTCAATTGATAAACACACCTCCTTCTATTGTGTCTAGTATATATGGGGTGTAAGATGGTCTTAGGGTTCAGAACTCTCTAAGGGTGTGGACTGTTAGGAAAGTGTCATCACAGGGACCTCCATCTTCCTACTTGTAAATGTTTGCACATGAATATGTAGTTTTAAGCACTATGTTCATAATAGTTTGTTTCCTTTTATAAGTAAAAGCACTGGCTGGACAATGATTTATTGGGTGTTGTTTATTGCATACCTGCAGACTGGGATGCTGGCCCACACCACTCCCCCTGAGTAGGCCTTGAAATGCTCTAATTCGCCACCCTGGAGAGTCAAGCACTACTACATGGTACTTGGTTCCCAGTAGATGAAAGGTTGTAAACCTATTGCTTGAGATGGACTAACATCCTTCCCAAATAATAACCCACTTTCTTACATCAATTTTCACAGGGAAAGCTAATGTCAACGGCTTTCAATTTATGCTGATAGCCCCTGTGCAGTTATATTTGAGAAAGTGATTTATTTAAATGCATATTTTGTTTTGCCTATAGCATAGAACCTGTAGATGGATTTGCACGAAACTTAGCAATCTACTTACTCGGTGAGCTGATGCCAAGTTTCATGAAGATCCGTCCATAGTAAAAAGTTAAGGCCGTCCATAGTAAAAAAGTTAAGGGGGGCAGTGAAATTTTATTTTCATTTTCTATTTTAGCTTACATAGAAAATTTTAAAGATGGAGCAAAAACTGCTGAAAGGTTTTATACCAAATTGGCATAAAGGTTGAAATTTACTCTAAATCCGTTCATTAGTTTTGGAGCTATAGACATGTGGAAAAGGTGCACTGTGGGCGTAAAAGGAATAAACGCTTTTTTATATCTTGTCAATTGAAAAGTTATTTGTGAGTTTGTCAATTTTCTTATAACTTTGGCACCATTTGACAAAAAATGTAATACATTTGGCAGCCACTTGGAGCCTGATTTAGAGTTTGGCAGCCCGGGCACTCTGTTGTAGACATAAAGGAGTATCATATCTGCCAAGCTCCTGGTCTGCCACTCTTATTTGGAGACGGACAGAACCTAAGCTTTCTGTTAACAGAGCCCCCATTGGCTCCATTGATGGAAAGCTTCCTCTGATGGTCCAATGGACGAGGGGCAGTCAGAGGAAGGGCATTACACCACCTGCCTTACATAGGGTGGATGGTGTAAAGTTCTTTTTTTCTGCTGGTCACCAGCAGGAAAAATTCCCAGTTTGAAAGTTTGGTGAACATCCATCGAAAACAATGGTCGCCGTCCACCAGATGTTTTGTATCTTGAAGGGAACTGCCGTGACACCAGTTCAATTCAAGAAAGACTGCAGTCATCTCTAGATTTGATGACTGGCAGATATAAATGTCCTATGCCACCCTGACAGATGGAGTACCCTCTGAGAAAGCCTGAATCAGATCCTTAGTACATACATATTACTACGGGGGTTTAAAAATGGGGTCAAGGAAAGTTTTCATTTACTAATACGTTGGGCACTATGAAATGAATCTGCACAAAATGTGGTAGAAGCTGGGAAGGATTCATTTTCTATTGGTATGCAACGTTTTGTCCCAATCCAGAAAGGGAGGGAATATTTAAAAGGAGTTCAATAACATTTTATTTGGCTTATAACTTTAGTGCTGTTAGATCAATCTATGTGAATGCTACCAAGTAGTTAGCAAGTGATACCCAGTGCAGGTATAGTAGCTATAAAAATCATCGAAAGGGGAGGAGACATATGTTTTTTTTTAACTTTGGCTCAGTTTAAAGGACCAGCACAATATTTGGCAGGGACTTAGCATGTTTAATCGCAGCCTTCTTTCATATCACTGGAGCTTTCCCAGTTGTTCTTGGTACTTTCATTGTTACCTTATTATCACCACCTAGACATACATCAATAGCACCTTACTAGCTATGCCTACTCCTGTGACTTACCAGCGCTGCCTGATCCTCTATGGCTGATGTTTTACCAGCTGTGCCTGATCCTCTATGGCTGATGTTTTACCAGTGCTGCCTGATCCTCTATGGCTGATGTTTTACCAGTGCTGTCTGATCCTCTATGGCTGATGTTTTCCCAGCTCTGCCTGATCCTCTATGGCTGATGTTTTCCCAGCTCTGCTTGATCGTCTATGGCTGATGTTTTACCAGCTCTGCCTGATCCTCTATGGCTGATGTTGTACCAGCTCTGCTTGATCGTCTATGGCTGATGTTTTACCAGTGCTGCCTGATCCTCTATGGCTGATGTTTTACCAGTGCTGTCTGATCCTCTATGGCTGATGTTTTACCAGTGCTGTCTGATCCTCTATGGCTGATGTTTTACTAGTGCTGTCTGATCCTCTATGGCTGATGTTTTACCAGTGCTGTCTGATCCTCTATGGCTGATGTTTTACCAGCTCTGCCTGATCCTCTATGGCTGATGTTTTCCCAGCTCTGCTTGATTGTCTATGGCTGATGTTTTACCAGCGCTGCCTGATCCTCTATGGCTGATGTTTTCCCAGCGCTGTCTGATCCTCAGCCTGCTGCTATATCGCTGATGCCTCATCAGCTCTGCTTGGTCCTTTCATTGTTGCCTTACATGACTACCTAGACCTATATCAATAACTCCTTCACAGGTCTGCCTACTCCTATCTCAGCAACTCCTTGCCTGATCCCTATGACCCTAAATCACTGATGACATATTAACTCTTTCTATTTTTCAGCTATTATTGCCTTACCAGCTCTACCTACTCCTGTATCATTGGGGCATTATAATTATACCTGGTCGTGTAGCACTGACACCATACTAGCTCTCAATATGGCCTTGTCTCACATCACTGGCATCTAATTAGTCCTACCTGGCCCTGGTCCTCTATCAACATTGCTTTACCAGGTTCAAATTGTCCTGAATAACTAATTTCTTACCAGCTCTGCCTGCTCCTGTCACTGGTGCCTTACCAGTACTGTCTGTTCCTGTATCACTGCGACCTGATGGCTCTGCCTGCTCCTGTATCACTGATGCCTTACCAGGTCTGCTTTGTCTTGTATCACCAATGCCTTACCAGCTCTGCCTGCTCTTGTATCACCAATGCCTTACCAGCTCTGCCTGCTCCTCTGTCACTGGTGCCTTACCAGTACTGTCTGTTCCTGTATCACTGTGACCTGATGGCTCTGCCTGCTCCTGCATCACTGATGCCTTACCAGCTCTGCTTTGTCTTGTATCACTGATGCCTTACCATAGGGCTCAAGTCCTAAAAAGAAGCGGGGGGCTAACCAAGTTAGGCAAAAGGAGTGTGACATCACTGACCGTGACATCACAGGAAGTGACATCACTGCATGTGACATCACAGGAAGTGACACCACAACACGTGACATCGCATGTAGCATCACAGGAAGTGGCCTCACAACCCATGACCTAACAGTAAGTGACATCAGATCTTAAGACCTCACTTATGTTTAGCAGGTCTATAATGAGTACATTTGAGCACAATACAATATTTAGCAGATTAGATTTTGCATTGGGGTTGTGCCAAAATATTGACTCAACCAAGATGCAAAATCTGGGCCTCAACTTATACATTTATTTTTTTAAACACTGGCACAAAGAAATTGGCAACAAGGAGAAATGTGGCAGTAAATCTGTACTGCATAATTGGTTGCCATTTTAAAATATCTTATGGGGTTAAGGCACCTTCTGCAGAGATCTTTGTATGGCAGCTAAATCTCAGGGAATAATAATTATGGTAAGATAACTCTGGAGGATAACGTATTTTCTGGAGAGATCTGTGTTTTGCCTAGTCCTAGTTTTGAATCCAAGTAGCATAGAGGGTTAATATGTCTCCTGCAAAGCACATTATGAGACACGCAGATGATGGATTTTTATTTTATGTAAATGGGTAAGTGGATTACTGCTTTTGAGACAGAGATCCTTTTGTTACTTGCAGTTCATAAATTGTAATCCTTCTAATATAGCACAGTGAGGTATGAAGGACATGTGTCTCCGACACCTGTAAGCCTCACTGTCTTATGTAACACATCCTTTATATTGATGTACACACAATGATTTATTGCCAATGTATAATCTCTACGTGTGATGTAAAGCGCTCTGACACCCTGCATTGGGATGAGTAGTGGCACTACTCGTCCCATTGCAGGATGTCAGAGGGCTTTACATCACATGTACGCAAATAACTGGGTAAATACCACTATTTTGTTTTATTTCTTTTATAGCGCATTAGCACTACTGTAGAGCTAAAGCACTATAAAAGAAATACAACAAAATAGTGGTATTTAAATTGTCATTTGTCTAACTACTGGGGAGACCAACACATCTGACATTCTTACAGTGCATGCATATATATCTCCTATATACAGGGACTGAACAAAGTCAAAAGCATTTCTCTGTTAAGTACCTGTGATGTGATGCATTTGTTTCCCCTCCATTGCATCTAGGTGTGAGGCTCCCGACAGTTCCCAAACAGGGTTCTTTAACAAAAAGAGGCCTAATGGACCCTTAACTTTGGCCTTTATTATGGGCCCAGCTTGCATCTGATAAGCCCCTCCCCCTCGCATGTTTCTGCTGAGAACAAAAGCAGGCAACGTGCAGGCGCTGCTGAACATGTCAGGTGTCTGAAAATTTCACCAGGACGACTTGAGCATATTTCTGTAAAGCAGGAGATGTAGGAAAGGAACATGGCACTCCACTGAAAGGGGCCAGCTTTGCAGCAGGGTAGATGGCATCTGCCCTCTGAAAATAGTAGGTAGACAGCATCTACTGGCGTCTGCCCTCGACTTGAGCCCTGCCGTACCAGTTCTGCGTGCTCCTGTACCACTGACATCCAGACAGCTCTGCCTGCTCCTGTACACTGATGCCCTGTCAACTGAGCCTGCTCCTGTATCACTGATGACTTACTAGCTCTGCCTGCTCCTCTTTTAGTGGTGTCTTACCAGTCCTGCCTGCTCCTGTAACTCTAATGGCCCGACGGCTCTGCCTATTCCTGTGTTACGGATGCCTTTCCAGTTCTGCTTTGTCCTGTATCACTGATGCCTAACCAGCCCTCCCTGCTCCTATATCACTGAATCCTTGCCAGCTCGGTCTTGTGCTGTATCACTGTTGTCTTACCAGCTCTGCCTGCTCCTGTGTCACGGATGCCTTACCAGCTCTGCCTGGCTCAGTACCACAGATGCCTTACCAGCTCTGTCTGCTCCTGAATCACTGATGCTTTACCTGCTCTGCCTGCTCCTGTATCACTGATGCCTTACCTGCTCTACCTGCTCCTGTGTCACTGATGCCTTACCAGCACTGTCTGCTCCTGTATCACTGATGCCTTACCAGCTCTGTCTGCTCCTGTGTCACTGATGCCTTACCAGCTCTACCTGCTCCTGTATCACTGATGCCTTACCAGCTCTGTCTGCTCCTGTATCACTGATGCCTTACGAGCTCTGCCTGCTCCTGTATCACTGATGCCTTACGGGCTCTGCCTGCTCCTGTATCACTGATGCCTTACCAGCTCTACCTGTTCCTGTATCACTGATGCCTTACCAGCTCTGTCTGCTCCTGTATCACTGATGCTTTACCTGCTCTGCCTGCTCCTGTATCAGTGATGCCTTACCAGCTCTCCCTACTCTTGAATCACTGATGTCTTACCAGTTGTGTGCTCCTGTACCACTGATGCCTTACCAGTTGTGTGCTCCTGTACCACTGATACCTTACCATCTCTGCCTGCTCCTGTACCACTGGTATCTTACTAGCTCTGCCTGCTCCTGTACCACTGGTATCTTACCAGTTCTGCCTGTTCTTGTATCACTGATGCCTTACCAGCTCGGCCTTGTCCTCCATCACCGCCAGGCGGGAGCCCCTGGAGGAGCAGTCTTCATGGCTCGCGCTCCAGGTCATCAGATCTCTTACTACTGGGAAGTAATAGCACTTCCCTCCACGCTGCTGCCAGCCCTGAGGACAAGATGGCGTAGGATGAGTTCCTGCTGGATGAAGCAATGGAATGAAAGGGTAAGGAGGATTTAAATTATTGATTATAAAAGATTAATAGCGTCACCTAGTCCGGTGTGTCAGCCTTTAAACAGATTTGAGGCTTATCTGCTCAGTGCTGACATTTGTGTGTGACACGCGGGTCACAAGACCGGCTACTGTCAGCTCTGAATCGGGCCTCTCATCCTTCCGATGTTGATACACATAGTACTGTATTATTACTATTTACAGTACCTTGAAGGGACAGAATTACGGTAGCAGTTGTGTACCACTATGATAATATAAAAGGGCAACAATTCTCACCCTCCAGAAGAACGGAAATGAAAGTTCACCTGCCGTGAAAAAAACATAAATTTTTTTCTTTACTTAATGTACATTCATATATTTCCATGCAGAAATCCTGCGCCTGGAAGCGTGAAATGTGAATCCTGCTCCCGGTCCCTGCAGTCAGACCCATAGAAAGGGTAAGAGTCCCAGAGGGTCCAATAGAGATTGTTGTGCTGCCTTTTCTCTGCTCATGGATGTGTGTCCTGCCCCCTGCTGGTGTCATGCCTGAACCCCCTCTTTCCTACTTGTGGTGGTCAGTCTATCATTCCTTCATCCCAGACCCCTCTCTCTCTCACTGGGGTGTTGCCCAGGCTGCTTTCCCATCACCAGCATCCACTGTGCCGTCTTGTTCATTCTGACATCTTAACATGGCAGGGGTCTCATGATGTACAACATGTGTTCAACCTCTCAGGGCAGCGCCTTCCGCACCCGGGTGTTTACCACCAGCCCTGGCCCTCTGGGAAGAAGCAGGGCCGGCTCTAACGCCGGTGGCACCCGGTACGACAGTCTTTGTTGTCGCCCCCCAGTGACCTCACTCTTCACGGATTCCCTCACTAGCGCCCCCATGGTGCCCCTCTTCTCTCCATAGCCCCTCACTCACGTACATTAAATTGGTTTTTAAAGCGCCGGTTAGGGTTGGCTTTACTAATAAGAATGTATTTCTACCCAAACTAACCCATTTCAGCAACATTAGGATAATGAAAGACTGGGGAAAAAACATAACGTCCTAACCTATATTGTGCAGTTTGCATACATCTCTGTAATGCTAGTTCATAAGTCACTGTTCTATATTATTATATATGTTATTTTAAAAGGTGTTGAAACATTAGCTGAACGTACCAGATAGGATGCTGGCGTTCCATTCACCTCTCTGCTTCAGGGTCGCCATCAGGGCCCCGTTCTTCTGATGTAACCTGAAGACTGAAGCGAGAGACGCGTCAGGTGAGAAGGAAACCACCAGTCGCGGTCCTGGTAGGAGTGCCGGCCGGGCGGTGACGTGGGGCGGGGGAGGGGCAGGGTGGGGGGTAGCAAAGTACGGATTACGGACCAATACAGGTAAGTAAACATTTAAATCAATAAAACGAATTTCGTAGCGCGCACTGCATCGCATTTGGCGATGCAGCGCTCACAACGAAATTCGTTTTATTCATTTAAATGTTTACTTACCTGTATTCCGCCGTAATCCGTGGTTTACTACCCCCCACCCTGCCCCTCCCCCACCAACGTCACCGCCCGGCCGGCACTCCTACCACCGACCGCTACTGGAAACCACTAGAGAGAGATGCAAAGCTGAACCAATGGGAGAGAGCGGAAGCGGGCAATAGTTCATCTGTCTCTTCCCCTTCTCATTGCAGCTGACCACCACAGTCCTTGAGAGTGACATACCTCCAATTCGAGAACCGACGAGGGCTTACCACAGGCTCCAGCAGCCCCTGCTGCACGTGGGCCACCAAGCCTTCAGGGGCCCCCAGCCTTCAGGGGCCCCATTCAGCCCAAGACCAATGAATATCTGTGAGATATTGGAAACTTCAGAGCATGAACGTCAATTAACCAAAATGCCAGGGGTAGTGGAAGTGACATCAAATGTCATGCTGCTTTTGCTTTCATTCACTTACGCATGCTTACACATACACACACATTCACACACTAGATCTCACAAAACACACTCTCACCCGCAAGCACGCACACAACATACATTTAAAAGCATTTTTTACTTACATCAGCTGCTAGGGAGGGTCATATTCCAGCTAATTGTAATCCATTCTTTATTACACTAATAGTGAATAATAAAATATTCACTATTCGTGTAATAAAATATTGACAGAAAACAAGGAAAGTGGAGCCCCAAGTGACATCCATAAGAAGGAGCTGCCCTTGAGTTCATGCAACTGATGTGACCACTTCTGGGGCCAGGGGTCACAAAGGAAGTGCCAGGGGTCACAAGGGGCAAGCCAGAGGTAGCTGCTGAGACCCCTGGTGACTCCTCTATGACGTTCATGCTGGAGACCACCTCTTCACATTCTGCCTGGGAGCCCGGTCATATGCGCAATGCCACTGAGAACCAGGAAACGATCACTCTGCGTCCTCTATCTTTAAACAAAGCCTTTGGAGCAGAATCAAGACTGATTTGTATATGACTGAGTCTACACTGAGGTGGCATGGGGTGCAAAATAACGATGGACTGGGATGCGCCACCGAATAATTATCAGCGGTTGAGATTAATTCAAGCATTCCATCCATCCATGTGACCATGAAAGGGTGACGGCATAGGCTGGGAATTTGCACAATATTAGGAGCACATGTTTATGTTTATGGTAGGTTGGTTTGATGACAAGTAATCTGGATTATTCGAGATTCTTGGGGCAATGTTTCTATTGCTAATTTTTTCATTAATAAATATCTACTGTGTGTTATACTTCTGTGTAATGACCCACTTACCCCAAACGCCACATCCCACAACAGCCAGGACCAGCAGGAGCGTCAGCGCGACAAATATCCACAGGGCTGATCTCTGGAAACGGGGAACTTGGGACTCAGCTGTAAAAGGAAATGATAAAACATTCCATGAATCATCTACTATTGTGCACAATTCCCACCATTGTTGTTACATTTTCAGGTAATGAAGATCTGGAGAACTCCAGCTACAGTCAGAGATGTTGGGTCACTCATCACTTTGCCACACTTGTATTACTGTTTGCCCATATACTCCCAGCTGGTCACAAAGGCTATATTCTGCACTATTGTCAAATGTCTCTTAAATTTGCCAAGGGTCTTGTATTTCTTAGATGTAAAAAAAAAATTAAAAACCTGAACAATTTCTTTCCTAAAAGCCAGCCTCCTTGTTCGGTGTCATGCTGTTTCAGTAGCTGCAAATGATTATCCGGAGATGTTGACGCAATCTACAGTTTGTCACACTTACCACGAAGGCTAAGTTCTGCACTATTCTCAAATGTCTCTCAAAGCTAGTCAGTGGTAAAAAAAATATGATGGGGCACATTTATCAAATGTCCACACAGCACAGCGAAGCAAGGTACCTTGCTGTGCTGCGTGAAAGAGCAGGAATGCGCTGTATTTTAATTACACATCGCATTCTTGTCCTTTCCTTGCGCTGGCGCCCTTTTGACTGCCTGGCGTCAATGCAGGCACCCTTGCGCCGTGGTGCAAGTGTGCCTGCGTTGCAGGTAGGATTGTTTTTGTGCAGGTAGGGGCACCTTTTTGTGAAGGTAGGGGCACCTTCCTGCACAATAAACAATCATCAGAGGCATTTTCCTCTTTCTATGTACGCTGTAGGTTGCAGCACCCTGAGGAGCAAACAATAAGAAGAGATAAAGATATTTCTCCTCTTTGCACCTTCCCTGGGGAAGTGTACACTTTGACGTATTCCCAGGGTTACTAGTGTTAGTAACACTGGGAATGCGCCAAAATCCATGGGTGGATGCGTGGCAGCACCCACACTCCACCCATGAAACGCCTACCTGGGGACAAGTAACGCAAGGCAGTGATTTGCGCTGCGTTGGGTAACTCTAGATATATCAATCCACTCAGGTGGCCTTGCATGCCTTGATAAATCTTACTTTAGTGTTGCATCGCCCTTGCACTCCCCTTGCGTGGCTCACGACCGACACAACTCATTCATAAATATGCCCCTTTATCCTCAATAACTGCTTTTCGTAAACCCGACCTCTTTGTTCAACGCCATGTAACTTCAGGAGCTGCATGAGGTAATCCATCTGCTGCAGGACCAGTGTATCCTGTTCCAGCTTCTCATCTAAGTGAGGGTGCATTGTTTTCTGGCGGCCATAGAAGAGTTCTATTAGTTGATGTGTACCCAATGGTCCATATGGACTATACCATTTTTAGCAGGTTTTACGCCAGACACAGAACCTTGTCCTCAGTGCCTAGTCGGTTGGTCGCACCCACTCAAGCACAAACAGGGTTTTGCACCTGAATCAGGATCTTACGTCTTGTGCAAATACCTTGCAACGTTTGTGTAAAGACACTCCAGATGCTGTGCAGGCCAGAACCGTGGGAAGCTTGGGGTGTTACTGCACTGTCATCCTTTCTAGTCTGTGGGACCGGTACACAGGAAGGAGTAAAGCACCGAGGGGGAAAAAACACCACCTGCGGTATCAGAATCCGCCCAGCGGTTATTACCGCACCCAAATGAAGGCCAGATGACCAGCTTTTCCTTTGCTGTCATAGGCTAAGTAAATCATTTATAGGTGCTGCAATGCAAAACGTGTTAAACCAATATTCAGACAGTAAAATGTTCACAGTTTAACTAGTCTGTCAATCTGGGTTCCGTTCCAGGTTGGGCGCAATGATAGCAGTTGGATATTTGGGGCATTTTTGCTGAGTCATCCACAGGCTGAACGATTGCCTTTTGTAGTGGGCACTAACATTGTGTGTACATAGCAGAGACCACCAGTGAGTTCACAAAAGACACAAGAAACATTGCCAGCGTGTCTAGATTTCTGATGCCATCATCCACCAGAGGCAGAAAAACTAAATTTACCCCTTTACCAAATCCTCTGACCTTCTCACCTTACACCTCTAAGAGATGGGCACAGTCAATGATTGGTTTTCCCTTCTTAAGGCAGATATTCTGAGGTGTTTCCCAAGTATACATTGTACTTGGTTCTCAGTTTCAGCAGATGTAAGGTACCTAGGACTCCCTGGGGAGGTTAGTGTTGTGCATGTGACATGCATTTCTAAAGCGTATTACAAGAAACTGGGTGTCCTAGACAACTTTGCAGGTGCACCTGACATTTTTGGGCATACTGGTTGACAGAAGTCAAGGTAGTGTGTGGCATTGCATTCAGTTGCGTTTTGTAGTTTAGAGGTAAACCATTAAAGAAGTTCTAGGTTATAAGAGACTAGTGTACTGTTAGAATACAATACACTATTGGATATTGGACGGCCATGGGTGGGCATTGAAGTGGGTGGTTGCATGTCTGTATCTCAGGCGACACTGCACAAACTAAGAAGGATATCTGATTGGTTTGTGAATCCCAGATCTACCACTGATTCGTCAGGATCCATGATCAGTAACCAATCCAAAAGCCCAAACCTAAGATGAGAGATGTGGGTGGGGGGAATATAGCATGTTACAACGCGTACTTTTACTACGTAGTATTTCACAACGCGGTCGTTACAACGACCGCGTTGTTACAACGCGATGCCATTACTACGCAAGTCATTACTTCGACTTGCAGTAGATGGCGCCGTAACATTAGGAATGTATAATTTACTATTCCAACTCCAGCCTACGCAACAGTAGGGAAGGTGTTAGAATAATACACCATACTATTCCTTATGTTAGAGAGCCATCTACAGCATGTCGATGTAATGACTTGCGTAGTAATGGCATTACGTTGTAACAACGCGGTCGTTGTAACGACCGCGTTGTAAAGGCATTGCGGTCTAATGACCGCGATGTAAAGGTTGTTTCCCAGGTGGGGGACAAGGGGGGAGCAGATATTTAGGGTCTTATTCAGAGTTTCTATGAGGGGAGAGCTTAGGAGAGCATCATCCACAAGAGGGTACCATGCAGGGATTGTCTGGACATCACTCTCAGTATCCTTTGTAACTCAGGGAGCGGCTTACGTAGGCTTTTCTTGTGACTGATTGGAGCCAGCAGGGGCATAGATAATAGGGATCATTTCATCAAAATTACACATGTAGGCTCTTTACTGCATAAGGGAAAGATTGGATCATCGTGACGTTTACTGGCACATCGGTAAGAAAACCAGTGTGGCTCCATGAGGAATCACAAAACTGTAGCTCATCTGAGTCACGCAGGGTTAGCGGGACCTCAGAGAGGCTGCTCATTACACCCCTGTGTTAGTTCACCTCGTGAAGAACATTTGTAAATGAGTGAAATGGTAGTTGTGATCCCTGCTATAAGGGTAAAGCCTGCGGTAATTTAGTTCCAGCACAAGGAAACCAAAAAAGTGCTAAATGGGAGCAAAGGTCAGCATCACAGTGTAACACTCCATCTCAGGGAGCAGTGCCCCCATGTGATGAGAAGCAGGAGTCAGTGGAGGTAACCCATCTACCTTCCTGGAGCACTGCATGTGGTACTCACACTCCCCCCCCCCTTCTTTTAGCTGCTCTATGAGCAGCAGGTGGGTGCCCTGCAGGTCTTTCTTCTGTAACCTGATAGGCCACACTGTGAAGAAAGGAGGGAAGGAACTAAAGATGGGAAAGATGAGGGTGGATGGAGTCTAGAAGAAAGATGAGAGGTGGATGGAGTCTAGAAGAAAGATGAAATGTGGATGGAGTCTAGAATAAAGACGAGAGGTGTATGGGGTCTAGAATAAAGAGGAGAGGTGGATGGAGTCTAGAAGAAATATGAAAGGTGGATGGAGTCTAGAAGAAAATTGAGAGGAAGATGGATTGTAGAAGAGATATGAAAGGTGGATGGGGTCTAGAAAAAAGATGAGAGCTGGGTGGAGTCTAGAAGAAATATGAAAGGTGAATGGAGTCCAGAAGAAATATGAGAGGTAGATGGAGTCTAGAATAAAGAGGAGAGGTGGATGGACTCTAGAAGAAAGACGAGAGGTGGATGAAGTGTAGAAGAAAGACGAGAGTTGGATGGAGTGTAGAAGAAAGATGAGAGGTGGGTGGATTCTAGAAGAAAGATGAGAGGTAGATGGAGTCTAGAAGAAAGATGAGACGTGGATGGAGTCTAGAAGAAAGATGAGAGGTGGATGGAGTCTAGGACAAAGAAGAGAGGTGGATGGAGTCTAGTAGACAGATGGAAGATGGAAGGAGTCTAGAAGAAAGATGAGAGGTGGATGGAGTTTAGAAGAAAGATGAGAGGTGGGTGGAGTCTAAAAGAAAAATGAGATGTGGATGGAGTCTAGAAGAAAGATGAGTGGTGGATGGGTTCTAGGACAAAGATGACAGTGTCCTCCCCGTAGACTCATTTATAGCTTCTCTACATTGCACAAAAGTCATGTGATGTATACAGCCAACAAATACCCTATATTTAACAATTATTTTTCATTTGAAACTGAAATATTATTACCCAATGATGCAAGAGATGAAAATCATCACAGTACATGAAACAGGAGGCATGATCTCTTCTTCTGCAGCTTAAATTGTGAAAACAAAGGATTAAACACTGTTACCATGTCTTATTCCCCATTTAATGCTACGTTTTTCCAGTGTTTAATTTGCACAAAATGAAGAGCGCCGGAAAACACAGGCAAAAATTAAGCAATGCTGATTTCTCGTAATACAGTGAGTATCTAGGGAAGAGGTGTGGCGCCACGGCCAGGGTGACTGACGCTGGAATCTGGGGCTCACGGTTCGATCCCCGGCTCCGGCGGCAGGTCAGCCCAGCACCATGTGACTCTGGGCAATAGCTTGCTTAATCTTCCCGACGGCCCCCAGCGCTGGGATGCCTTCGGGTAGCTGTTCGCGCTTTACAAATGCTGGATTTACATTTACATCACTGTCACAGTTTTATGTTATTACTACCGTTTTCGTTACCAATTGTGATTGATGGTGTAAACTGTGTGGCTGTTCACTGCCTATTCTGAAGCCTACTTGTGTAGGCTACTTGTGTGGGTGGTGTCTGGTTACAAGGTTCTCTACCCCAATGCTTCCATCTGGGTGGGTGGACAGGAGTGAGTTGTACAAGGAGATGCGATGAACTATCAGACATCAGTGTATTGTAGTGAAACACCAATGAAACCATGTGCAATAGCCTTTGTCCTCTTCTTCATGAATGGTGGATGGTGTTTGCAATTATGCCATGGAACTCCCTCCCAACATCCTATTACAGGCTGTACCCTGAAAGAGCAGGGCCTCTTCAATCATACTTAAAAATCATCACAAAGTGTCATAGCACTTTCTAATCTCTTCTCCAGTACATTTTATTTGCTACTGGGTTTTTTAGGTCTGGTGCTACCCAAGACCTTTTTATTTACTAAAATTATTTATAATATACTCATTGGGGCTTCGGACCGCCCTCTTCATCCACTGGTCTGATGTTGTGTCATCCACATTTTTCTTCAGCCTATTGCAGTACACAGGATGGGTCAATGGGTCAGCCCACTCCTGCCATTGGATAACCTCACTGTGAGTGACAGCATTCTGTTCTTTGTCAGCGAGCACAGCCACACACAAAGGAGTGCCCTTCATAATACCATTACTGCCCTTCCATGTTTGCTGTAAGCAACCCAGTCACAATGGCATAAAATGTCATATTAGCACCTCTCAATGCACTTCTATAGAAACTTTAAATTTTGACAATTAACGCTCAATTTAATCACAGGGCACCGGACCACACAATTGGACCTGAATATTCACAGCTCTCTCTTCTGCCAGTGACGGTGGAGTTACCGAATTGTACAGACGAGAACATGTCACATGACCTCCACGCCTCGCTCGGACGCTCATCCCTTCCCTGCATTGAGACTGGAATTTATTGACACCAATTCTGCCGTATAGGAAGCAGGAGAGGGCCTGAACCCTCTTCACCAGTGCGCCACTGACGCACTTGCGATCTCGCCAGGAACCAGGAGGTGGCGCTCTTCTACCACTTGTGGCCACCTTCCCTGGAAGACGAAGGATGCGAGCTGTGTTAGATGCAAAGATTTAAAATGGAACCGAGGCCGTCGCGTGCTCAGCTTTCCGCGCCAGACAGGATGTAGGAGCGGACAGCGGGGGCGCTTTTCACATTTTTTTTGCGGGGGGGGGGGGGGGACGGTGGCGCTTTTCACACTTTGTTGCGGTTTTGCTGATTTTGGCTTATGGTCTGGAGCTGCTACTCATAAAGAATTCATCTCAGTTCCTACCACAATGGAGAAAATAATAAATGACGTTATGTGTCTAAAAAATTTCTGAGAGTGTCCCATCTGCTGTCAACCCACATGTAAACTTTTCCAGTGTACAATTTGTAAAAGAATAGGTGCCGGGGACTAATTTTTTTTCTTTTCACAAGCATGACACCTGTAATGGGTAGCGTTCCTGTCATTGCGGCCCGCAGCCGGAAACACGCATACACGTCATCCGCGGGCCAGGGCGTGGCCTGCGGGGTTAATAAAAGGGAAGAGCGCGCTCGGGGGCTTACTTCCGACACGAGACCACTGTGTGTGTCCACTTATTATAAGGTGTCCCCCCCTTACAACACGGAGGCCTCACGTCATTCCAAGTGCCCCGAGGTCACCACACTGGCGACGAGGAGGGCCGTGACCCTCGCTGCTGACAGCGGCCCCGTTCAGCCTGCTGCGGTTGTGCGTGGTGCTCACCGCGCTGAAGAATCGCGACTGCTGCATCGCCCGACACGGTGCAGGTGCGCCGACGACACCCGGCGGGTGAGTACTGCCCCGCTGTGCAGCACAAGCGTCGGGTTGCACAAGTAAAGGCCCCGACACCAATGGGCACCCGCGCCTTGCCTCCGGCGATCTGCCGACACCCGATGCGGTCCCTCTGAGGAGAAGAGGGCGTGGCACCTGCGCGAGGAGCGCGTTGCAGCGCGATGGCTGTATCGCCTCCACAACGGGAGACAAGGCCCTGCGCGCACGCACGAGGAGGGTGTCTCTGCGCTCAGTGACACCCCATAAGAGGGCAGAGGCCCCGGTCAGCCAGGGAAGCCTGAGGGCACTGTGCCAGTGCCTAGGAGCAGTGGAACAGCTCCAGCAAGGAGGAGGGGATCTGCACAGAAAGCTGAGCAAGCACCACTGAGGGAAAAGTGCAGGGGGGCAGAAGAGCCTGCAGGACACAGACAGGAGGACACACAGCGCGCAACGGAGAAGGACACTGCGTAGCTGCCCAAAGTGAATACACCAACAACACAGTGGGGTCAAACTCAAGCCACTGCCACTGCAGCAGCTGGAGAGAAAAAAAAAAAAAAAAAGAACAGGAGAAGGGAAACCACAGACAGGGGTGATGAAGACGCCCGCCTACAAGAAAGATGGGTGACGAAGACCGAGCACAGGCACAGCCCCAGTTCCCAGTCCAACATGCGCTCTCAGGAGTGCTGCCGCCTTTTAGTGAACTAGAAGACCCGGCGACAGCGTCCCCGAGGTGGAAGATCTGGATTGAACGCCTGAACAACTACTTCGTTGCCACCAGGGAGACCGACGAGGCGGTGAAGAGGTCGCTACTCCTCCACTATGCTGGAGACGAAATATTCAAACTGTTCAAGAACCTGCCGAACACGGGCACTGCCACGGATTACGCCGCTGCAGTAACGGCATTAGACGCGCACTTCGACCCCCAACTGAACCCAGACTTTGAACGCTTCAAATTGCGCCAAGCCCGCCGAAGGGAAGGGGAGTCGATACATGCGTTCTACGCCCGCCTGCGTGAACTGGCCAGCACGTGCACGGAGGATGATCAGCCAAAGGAGATCAGGGCCCAGATCATCCAAGGATGCAGAGACAAGACGCTCAGAGGCCTCATCCTGCGCCAGCCAAAGATCGCTCTGGAGGACATACTTATACTGGCGAGAACCCATGACCTGTCGGCAGCCAGAGCCAACGAAATGAACCAGGCCCTCACCAAACCGCAAGGGCGACCTCCGAACATCAAGACGGAGCGGGCGGACGCCCTCCGAACAAGACCACGAACCGACACACCCAGGAGAGCAAGACCCGAAGCACCCAAGACACGGTGCGGATACTGCGGGCATGAGCCACACGCAGCGAAAGACTGCCCTGCGCAAGGAAAAACCTGTGCCAACTGTGGGATCCCCACCACTTTGCTGCTGTATGTAGGAGAAGGAATCGAGGCCGTGACACCAGAGGCCAAAACCACCCTCAAGGGCTGGTGCGACAACTGTCCCTAGTCGACGCAGCGCAGAAGGAGGAAACACAGAGGACAAGCCACAGGTATCAAGGGCTAGGAGACTCCTCCACAGACGAAGATGAGGGAGAAACTTACCTGATCTCGTTTGCTCAAGAACTCAAGCGGCGCAGAAGACCACAACCCAACTGCATGGTCTGGATCGCAGGCACAGAAGTAAAGGCGATCATCGATACAGGAGCAACGGTGAATGTGATGGGCCTCCAACAGTATCGGCGCCTATGACCTCGCCTGCCAGTCACTCCGTCTCGGACCAAGATATTCGCTTATGGGAGCCAAACCCCCCTGCCACTAAAAGGAAAAATATCAGTCCCAATCAGGTCAAGCGACCAAGAGGTCACAGCCACCATCCACGTCATAGACCGCGAAGCAGACACTTTACTCAGCAGCCACACGGCGGAGGACCTGGGTCTGGTTTCCTTTGCCAGGAGCATCCAAGCCCATCGGGTGGATGAGCTACTCGATCAATTCCTGGAACTCTTCCAGGGCCTCGGCTGCATCAAGTGTAACCCCATCAAGTTGCACATCGACAAGTCCGTCACCCCGGTCGCGCTACGACACAGACGAGTCCCCTTCCACCTGAGACCGTTGGTAGAAAGAGAACTGGAAGTCCTAGAAAAACAAGGGGTGATCGAGAAAGTCTCCGGACCGACGCCCTGGGTATCCCCGATGGTCATCGCGGAGACGCAACCAGGGGCCATACGCCTCTGCATCGACATGAGGCTGCCCAATCGGGCCATCAAAAGAGAACGCCATCTTACACCCACTATGGATGACATAATTGCGGACGTCAACGGGTCAAGATGGTTCTCAAAAATGTATCTGAATGCAGGGTATCATCAGTTGCCTTTGTCAGAAGAAAGCTGCTACATAACAACATTCAGCACCCACCTGGGGCTGCATCGTTACAAACGACTGAACTTCGGAATATCCTCAGCAGCAGAGGTGTTCCATAACATGATTCGGGAGATGCTGTCAGGGCTGCCATGGGTGTTAAATGTCAGCGATGACATCCTGATCCACTCTGCCACAGCAGCGGAACATCACAAACATCTGAGAAGCACGCTGAGACGCCTTAGCGAGCAAGGGGCGACGCTCCATTGAGACAAGTGTCAGTTTTTCCAGCCCTCCCCAGAATTCTTCGGGTACATGTTCAACCAAGAAGGCATCCAAGTAGATCCGAAGAAGTCGCATGCCATCAGGAACGCTCCCGCTCCGACGACACCGACCGAAGTAAGGAGTTTCCTAGGCATGGCTACTTATTGCCGGAGATTCATCCCGGATCTAGCGACCCGTGCCGAACCGTTGAGAGCCCTCACGAGGACAGACACCAAGTGGCAGTGGGGACAGAGGGAAGAGGAGGCATTCCAGAGTATAAAAGACGCACTCCTGGGGGAGGCCACCCTCGCCTACTTCGATCCAGCGAAGCGGACCGAAGTACTAGTAGACGCCAGTCCGGTGCGGCTAGGAGCAGTGCTGGCACAAGAACAAGAGCCAGGCAAATGGGCAGTGTTGTTGTTCGCCAGCAAGACACTCACCCCCACTGAAGCAAGGTATGCAGAGATCGAGCGGGAGGCCCTCACCATAAAGTGGGCCTGCAATCACTTCCATCTGTATCTGACAGGTCAGCCATTCACTGTGGTCACCGACCACCAGCCCCTCGTTCCTCTATTCAAAGGATCAGCCCCTCATCCGCCCCCCCGGATCGAGCGATGGGCTGTACAACTGCAGTCTTACCAGATGGAGGTCGTGTACAGACCCGGGGCGAAGAATCCCGCGGATCTTCTATCCCGACATCCAGTGCCGCAAGAAGAGGCCCATGACGTCGAAGGCACTGAACAGTACGTCAACATGGTCTCCGTGGCAGCGTGCCCCCAGGCTATGACACTTGAAGAAATCAAAGAAGCCGCGGAGAAGGACACCGTGTATGCGCGGACCCTCCAGGCGGTCCAAGAAGGGTCGTGGAAGGACTACCTTCGACAGGCAAATGCCTGGGCGCCAGAGGACCGAGAAGGTCTGACGAAGATATGGAGGGTGAGGAGCGAGCTGAGCACCACCGAAGAGGGAATACTATTGAGGGGCTCGAGGCTCGTAATACCACAAGCGCTAAAATACCGAGCAACCCAGCTAGCCCATGGAGGACACCAGGGGGTAACCAAAATGAAGGCAAGGATGAGAGAGAAGGTCTGGTTCCCTGAACTCGAAGAAATGGTTGAAGACCTAGTTCGCCGTTGTCCATCCTGCCAACTCACCAGTGCTCCTGAGAAGACCCCCGTGATCACAGAAGAGGCGTGCACCCTCCCATGGTCTAAAGTGAGCATAGACTTTGGGCGCTTCCCATGGGGGAAACACACGCTCGTCCTCGTGGATGCGTTTTCGAAGTATCCCATAGTGGAACCTGTCGTGTCGACCGCTTTCGCCC
The DNA here is from genome assembly GCA_963921515.1 of Calotriton arnoldi. Taxonomy (NCBI): domain Eukaryota; kingdom Metazoa; phylum Chordata; class Amphibia; order Caudata; family Salamandridae; genus Calotriton; species Calotriton arnoldi. Next base: position 109,983 of record CAWUFW010017415.1, read on the forward strand.
ATATGGGCCCCATCCTGGAGAGAGTATTTGCCACGTTCGGATTTCCCCAAGAGATCCGGAGCGATAATGGACCCCCATTCCATGGAGCGGAGTTTGCGACTTTCCTGCGACAGCGGGGGATCCACCACCGCCGTGTCACGCCTCAATGGCCCCAGGCCAACAGCGATGTCGAACGTTTCATGCAAACCTTAAACAAGATGCTACGCATTGCCGCAGTGGAGCAGGCAGATCCAGAACAGCGTCTCCACGAATTCCTGAGGGAATACCGAAGCACTCCACACTGCACCACGCTGTCCAAGGAGAGATCTGATCCCCACGTGTCCAGGGTGGACACCGCCGCCTCTAGATGCCCAGGAAGCGCAAGCAAGGAGGGAGCGACAAAACAACTGAGCCAGTGCTCGACGTCATGCTGCGCCGCGATCACTCCGACCCGGTGCCACCGTACTACTCAAAGACCGCCGGCCAGGGGGAAAATTTTGGACCATCCATGAACCAGGCACTTGGACAGTGGTTGCCAGCAAGGGAACCATGGTGACGGCCAGGAGGGGAAGCGAAGAAGTTTCGAGAAACATCTCATGGTTCAAGGAAGTCCCCGCAGAGACCCCAGCCGAGCTGTCGGAGTGTGACCCCCGGCTCCCACTGAGCCCAAACCGAAGCGCCCCAGGCGGAGAAGCAGAGGATGGGGGCAATACAGTGGAACACGAGCTCCAAACAACGCTGCCGCCCTGTTTGCCTCCATGCAGACCACCACCCGTGGAGCCACCCTTAAGAAGCCACCCTCATCGTTACAGCCTCCGGCCCAATCCTCGCCCTAACCATCGGCTCCAGGATTTTGCGTGCTAAGGCAGTAGAGACTGATGTCACTGAACTTTGTATATGTTTCTAGACTTTTCTGAAGTTTCGTTTACAAGAACCAAGTTGGGAAGGGATGTAATGGTTAGCGTTCCTGTAATTGCGGCTCCGCAGCCGGAAACACGCATACACGTCATCCGCGGGCCAGGCGTGGCCTGCGGGGTTAATAAAAGGGAAGAGCCCGCTCGGGGCATACTTCCGACACGAGACCACTGTGTGAGTGTCCACTTATTATAAGGTGTCCCCCCCTTACAACACGTAGGCCTCACGTCATTCCAAGTGCCCCGAGGTCACCACAACACCGAATACCAGTTCTGACTTGTCTTGATTCCATCTCATGTATCTCTCCTCCACAAACATTCACTCTCTGCCTTTTTACCTCATTCTTCCAGGTTCGTTTTCATTCTTGCTTTCTTCCTTTGACACTGTTTTCTCGTTTATCTCTTTCTCCTTCTTTCCCCCTTTTCTGCTGTTCTCTCTTTTGTTCTTGTTCCGGGTCAAAGTCTGATGATGAAAAGTAAGCCCCCAGCTCCAAACATGAGCAACGGTGGTCCCTACCTGCAACCACCGGCTCAAATTAAGCAGTGAGTCATTTCTCAAGTTTATATTGGAACATTTCTTTCTATAATTGTGTGTTGCAAATAAAAATGTCCTTTCAAAATCACCTCTCTTGGACCTGAGCTACAACATTCAGTAGCTGTATGACCTGTACATGTTGTTACCACAGGAAACAATATTTAAACTTTATCAACCTCCATCTCATGAGATGTTTCTGGGATGTCATCAGCCTCTAGGTGTGACAATGAGGATACAACCGTCAAGGTGGAGCTTGCGCAATAAATTGCTGTATATAATGTAAATAGAAATACTACTAGCTGATTATGTACACTTCTAAAATAATTTTTGTTACTAATGATGAATAAAATACTAAATGAATTGATCTGATTTATGGTTTATTAGTTTCAGAGATGTACTGTCCCATTTGAAGTTATTGGAGAAGTTGTGTGCTTTCAGTTTGTTGTTACTACAACCGTCACCCTTACACAAAGCCTGTTACTTCCCCCAGCTCAACAAAAACCCCTAATTTAGTCAGCGACCCAATGTCAACTACAAGGTAGGCTGCTCGTGCCACAGACTGCAAAAAAGTGGGGTACACCCTGCACCTGTTACCATCCAGTCTCCCCACCCAGACACACGACCCCAAACAGTCACATACAATAGGGGCACCATCTGTCCTTTAGAGGTAAGACAGCACCTAAGTACGGGGCGTGGCTACCCAGGTGAAGATGGTGGACGTGTCCTGCTAGAGCTCCGCCAATCATCCCCTGTCATCCAAAAATGCATCTCTGGGGCTACTGAAATGGCCCCATAGCCTTTGTGATGTACTCAGGACCAAGTTACAAGTCTTGAAAGCGCCCTTAAGCCGCAAGAAGACGGAGTAGCTGGTCCGAAGTGGCGCGAGGCCTGATGGCGGAGGGCATGGCCTGGTGGAGCTACGCGGGGCCGAGGCCGCACGCCGGATCCGGCGGGCCCAGCCCAACAACCGTGCGATAGACGAACCGGTGGCCCCTCCCACCCCACTTTCCGGACACCCGTTCAGTGCCAGCCACTAATCGTGCTGCTGGGGGTGGGCGGGGGTCCAAGGCCGGAGGGGGGGCCCACCGGAGCTGCCGAGGACGTGCACCAGATCCGGAGAACCCAGCGTGGCAATCAACCAAGTTGGCGGGCCCCCTGTGTACCCATCCAGGGCCATAAGGCAGATGGACCACAGAGGTGAGCAGCGGCTGAGTGGGGACGGCGGAGGAGAGACACTAGCACTTGTTTGGTCCTGTGCAGCATAGAAGGACACAGCGCACCTTCAGGTGACACGACCCGCTGCGGAGCAGCAACGGGGCCTGCAAAGACTGGGAGGGCCTGAGATCGAGCCTGGGCAGTTAAGGGCACCACCACACGAAGCGCCGACAATTGTGTGCACTTGGAGGGATACACTGCTCAACAGGCGCAGGTGTAACCACTGCCCTGGGTAGATGCGCGACGCCCAATGATGATGCGGCCTAACCAGACTACGTGATCACAGGGAACCCACAGGACGCTGTAGGCCCGGCGGATCTGTGTAAAGGCGCAGACATCGATCATCTCCCCCCCTTACTGCCTCCCTAATGGCCCGTTGACAAAGAAAACACTCGTGCAACCAGGTGGGACCACACAAGGGGGACAGGAGTAAATCCATCGAGAACCATGCCAGCAAGATCTGGGCACACCGGGCGAGACTGAGGCCCAGGCGGAGCCAGATTAGACCTCCCTACACAGCCAATATACACCAGAGCAGGCACCCCCGTGTACAACATGGAACAACAGACTGGAAAGGCAAAGACGTGTGGCGGGTACCTGGCACCAGAACAACGAGGTGTGGCTCCAGAGCGCCACAAGGTAGACCATTGCTGACATATCAGGTGCAACCATAGCAAGTACAGATAAACAGTAAGCCTTTAATGTTTCCTCTGCCACTGAGACCTGCCTTGCATAAAACCCGGTGAAGTACCTGGTCTTCAAGTATAAGTAGCCACGTAACAAAACAGACGCAACGTCCACACAATCCAGGTGCACAAGCCCATTAATCCACGTACTGGTATCATATGTCGGACATGGGCCGACTTCGTTCTGGTGCTGGGGGCCCGACTGGCCAAACCACCTCCGCCCCGGTCCCAACCAGACAAAGCATCGGGTGAGACATCTACAGACCCAATGTCCAGCTAGTTAGACGCGGTCTAGGCCGCAGTGGAGAAGCTTGGCACCACAATGGAGCAAACGCGCACTACACTTGAAAGCAAGATTGACAAGGTGGCCCTTCACTTGAACATTCTGCATGCAGACCACCGGAAACTTGCAGACAGAACACACACACTGGAATTAGCTGTAGCAGAGCTCTCCCCCAAGACCCAAGATGCTGAAAAAGGCCTCAACGAGCTATCGACCCGGGTGAAACTACTTGAACACAGAGCAGAGGATTCCGAAGGTCGCTCCAGGCGATATAATGTGCGAGGTGTAGGCCTTCCGGAAGGTGAAGAGGGAAGGGATGCCACCGCCTACATTGAAAAATGGATACATGAACTGTTACCAGAAGGGTAACACTATCACAACACTTCGTCATAGAACGAGCCCACAGAGGGCCGGCCTAACCTCCTCCGCCGGGAACAGGACCCTGAACATTATTGTTTTGTATACTGAATTACATAGACAGGAACACAATATTACAGGAAACAAGGAAGCTACAGAGAATACAAGTAGCGAACAGTACAGTGATGCTCTTCCCGGACTACACAGCATTGGTCCAAAAACAGAGATGCTCTTTCCTGAAGGTGAACCGGAGGCTCCGCAAGCTGGACCTCAATTATTCATTGCTATTCCCTGCACACCTACAGGTGGTCGTGAAGGACAAGACCCACTTTTTCAACACCCCCATCGCCGCCTGGGAGTGGTTATACTCAACAACCCAGAGAGTGCCGGCCAAACCAGTGGGAAAACTGAGAGACCGCATTTGAATGCAGAGCTGAGACAATGCAGGGGTAAAAGACACAAGAGACAAATTCCGCTGTGGTGCCACGGTCCCAATGTAGAGCACATGATAATGGATCAACGCAACGCGTTGCAAGCAGCAGCCGAAATTGGAAGTCATTTGGGTGACTCACTGTCGGAGGAAAGCCTGCACGACAGAACAAGCGATGCGGACTCCATAGACGGATTTCAAACTCACAGGACTCAGGATCTCTACCGGTGAACACGCCTCAAACAGCAGATAATATAATATAACAAGTCGATAGCTGTCCGACTGACCCAGGCCAAGTTGCTGCAGCGACGATCACGCAAGTACAATGGGACTTGAAACGCTCTGTAACATCTACTCCTTTCCTACCTGTAACAATTATACTACCCTGCTTTAGCCACTAGCATGCATGTGTAGCCATGGACACCAAGGGCTGATAATCCTTTCTCACACGCTTGCTTTTGGGCTGGCTCTTTAATCTACACAATTGAATGTGCAACTCCGGTTATTGCTAATCTTTAGACTAATGGGGGATCACAAACTCTTTTATCCTCACTGACACACAACACTTGTGTAGCCTGACCCACCAGCCATTGTTGGCATGTCTGTTTGTTTAAAGGATTGGACGATTGCATGTTGCATTCTCGCCCTACTGGCATTATATGTTTTGGTTCACGTTAGTTTAGTTACCCAAAACACACCGATTCCATCTAACATTAACGATAATGTGGAACGATGTATCATGTGGCCCGACCCCTGTGCCCCCTCACAGGCAACGTGGTCGCCCCGGGGCCTCATGCTAGTCTCTGGTTGGTACAATTCCCCACAGAATGACAGCCGTCAAAATGTGCACCTGGAATGTTAGGGGAATACACACTCCTTCCCGAAGGTACCTGATATTCTCCTACCTCAAACGACACCAGGCTCAAATAGCTGTCCTCCAAGGAACACACCTCACAGCACCGGAGACACTGACTTTGCAAAGGAGATGAAGGGGACAACTATACGCCATCAGCTACTCAGCCTTTGCCAGAGGCGCACTAATTTTGGTTATGCCAGGCACTCCTTTTCAGACAGATGAATCGCTTACAGAGACAGATGAATCGCTTAGAGATACAGATGGCCGCTATACCCTGGTAAAGGGTCGCCTAGATGGTAGACCCATTGTATTGGGCTCCATAAACGCATTCAACACTGAGCAGGCATCATTTCTAGACTCTCTATCTGGCAAACTGTCGATTTGGCATGGAATACCCTGGGTGATTGAGGGGGACTTCAACTGCGTACTAGATGCATCCTTGGACCGCTCTTTCCCTCCTCTACCTGGGGCGCCCACTACAGCTGCCATGAAAGCATTAAAACCTTGGACCACACAGTGGCACCTAGTAGACGTATGGTGACACAGAAATCCCACGGACCGGGTTTACTTCTACTACTCAGGGTTACAAGATTTACACGTCCGGCTAGACAGAATATTAGCCACAGAAGACTTATTACCAGCAGTAACCAAACCTGAGTACCTTGGGCGAACTCACTCTGACCACAATCCACACACACTGCATATAACATGGGACAACAACACAACACCAATCCCCAGATGGCGCATGCAACCCGAGACATTAGAAGACAAACCATTCCGAGAATCCCTAGGCACTGCAGTGATAAACTATTTCCATGAAAATACAGACACTGCATCATCGGCCCTTATTGAATGGGACGCTTTTAAGACAGTAGTACGAGGGCATTGCCTAGGCACACAAATTGGTATGCGTAGAGTACTCAAAGCAGATCTCACAAAGTTAGAAAACGGGTTAGCACACCTTGAAAAACATGCAACCACTGATCCACTAATTAAAACAAGACTGCAAGAGAGCAAGCCGGAACTTATTCGCCTGTTAGAAAGACTTCAATGTCTCAATTACACAGCGCACTCAGCACGTACCCACAGTACCGTGGACAAGGCTGGCCGACTACTCGCATGGCTTATCAGGCAAGATGATGCCAGGTCCCCCATCACATCTATCTGTTCGTCGCAAGGTACATTATTATACACGCAACAGGAAATACATCAAGAATTCACATGACACTACACTGCTCTATACAAGTCCACAGTCACGGCAACGCCCAATGAGATTCGCCAGTTTCTTGCAGAAATCACCCTGCCTAAAATAACTCTGGAACAGGAGCTAGAACTAGACGTTCCACTCAACGAGGAAGAAATCCTGGCAAACATACGCTCTTTAGCTACGGGGTAAACCCCAGGCCCTGACAGTTTACCAACCGAATTCTATAAGGGCTATGCCACAATATTAGCACCTCAGCTAAAAACAGTATATGAAGCCGCACTATCGACTTCCACACTCAACACACAACACGAAGCGCTATTGGTCTCACTCCCCAAACCAGACAGAGACCCGTCCCTACTGGGCTCATATAGATTGCTGGTGCTCCTCAACATGGACTATAAAATCCTAGCCTCCATAATTGCGGTGCAACTGGCACCGCTAGTAAAGTCATTAGCACACCCTGATCAAAATGGATTTGTTCCTACCCGAAACATTTCCTTGAATATCCGAAGATTTTTCAGACTCCAAGTATATGCCGAACGCACCTGGCCCAATTCCGGCTGCATGGTATTTGATCTGGAAAAGGCCTTCGATTCTCTCGAATGGGCCAATATTTTTGCAGTACTGCACCAATACGGCTTCTTCAACTGATCATGTTGCTCTACAAGCAGCCCATTATTCGGATACGCATAGTTAGTGCAGCATCAGAGAGTGTAATAGGGGCACCAGACAAGGATGCCCCCTGTCCCCGTTGTTGTTCTCATTAGCCATGGAACCACTTGCAACACAATTACGTAGGAGAGGGGAGAACTGGGGCATCCCACTAGGGGACAGTATGAACGTGATCTCCCTATATGTGGACGATCTCCTGTTGTATCTCAGAGATCTGCACAATATACCAGACACCATAGCTGAGACCTTTCGGCAGTTCAAAGCGACGTCGGGCCTGAAAGTGAACTGGAATAAATCGTGTCTGTATCCCTTCAGAGCCGAGACCCAGAATCCTGACTTCCTGATCAATGATGCTCCCCTCAGTTGGCAACCAACCTCCTTCCGATATTTGGCCATTTTCACATACCATAACCCCGCTGACATTTTAGAAGGCAACCTGACCAGAGCTATTTCCTCCATTAGATCACAAATTACATTCTGGAAAATGTTGCCCTTAAATGTGATGGGCAGAATAGCCTTGACCAGAATGGTAATATTGCCCAGACTGCTGTACTACTTCGCAAACCTCCCATGTACCGACCAAAATGTTCTGCGAACTGGAACAACTGACCCGTGACTTCATATGGAACAAAATTCGCCATAGAATGGCGCTTTGGAAACTGTACGCACCCTCAAAAAAGGGGGGATTAGCAGTCCCAAACATGGAGTTCCCTTATCTAGCTGCACAGCTGCAATGGGCAACGAAGTGGCTTGCTGGCCTAAATCTAGCCGAAACAGCCACGACACAACCAGCAAGGATGCTGTCCCAGATCTACCACTTGTTCCATCCATTGGCACGACCCCCCTGCCTGGCCCTGGCTTATCGATGCCACAGACGCAGCTTATTCCTCACCAGATGCACAACTCCTTATGCACCTGCGCTTCTCCTCCTTGGTACCCCAAAAAACAAAAGGGGCACCTCAATGGTGCACTTGAACACTGGCATGCTCCCGAGATACGCACCTTAGGCAACTTGTACGAAGATGGTGTACTGGTACCCTTTGACAGACTGGCCCTAGAGACTGGCTTGCGGCAGGTCAATTCCTATTACATAATTCAATCATAAGAGCATTATCTGCGGCCTGGGGAGACATGAACACTGAACCCCAATTGCATCTTGTGATATAATATTTGCACGTAATGGGGAATGGGAGCCACATTATACACTGGTTGACAGAAGCGTTACTAACACATACGCTGCAACCCCTAGCGTCCTTACGCACAAAATGGGAAGATGATAGGGGAAGCCCATGGACAGAGAAGGAATGGGACACAATCCTAATCAGTGCGACACAAATCCCACGAAACGCTAAATTTCGTGTTATACTGACATACATCATACACAGAGCGTACCTGTCACCAGGCAAAATAAACAAATATTTCCAACTTACTAATTCGGCGTGTCCCTGCTGTAATCAAGTAGGAGCAGGCTTCCTCCACATGATGTGGTCCTGCACTATGCTACAACTGTACTGGCAGGGAGTAACAGCTGGATTATTGGAATATACTGACCGCCCACAACTACACACATGGGAGGAATGCATATTGGGAGTGTTCCCCAGATCCAAAAAACATAAAGCCACCTCCAGATTCATAGATCCAGGGCTCATAGTTGCAAAAAGATTAGTCACCAGGCGACAGAAAAATAGGCACCCCACCCCCCCATTCTCAACAACTGGAAACGTTCGCTCGTGGTGTGGGCTCAGGCGAAAAGTACCGCACTACACAGGGAAGAGTTAGCTGGTCTACGTAAATACCCTATGGCACAATGTTGGGACACGATAATGGCAGAAATACAACATACAGAATATGAGTCAGAGGGAAACAACTCACAAAATGGAGACGGGGTTAGATTAGACACAAACGCTTAAACTGAACACAATCCAGGTACCAAACGCCAAAAATAAAATGCCACTGATTAGGCAATGCATGCATAAGCGACCTCGAGGCACAAATAAGTGCAAACTCTAGAATATGTTAATTTGCGATAGGGGGATGCCGTGGTTGGGTTAGGGCACTATTCAAGATACCAACACTAAAACTGAATTTGAATGAATCAGGTGTGTTGGTTTGTTCAAATATGTTTACATTAATGTTAAAATTGCATTGTTCCAATCAACATAATACTGGAAATACAGGCCCAGTGAAACCTATTGATGTTCAGTCACCAAATATGTTTGTCATGTCACAATGATGCTAAAAGACTGTGGAGTTCTTCTCTATTTTCTGTTATTCACACCCTCAAATCATAGCAGGCCTCAATACATCAAGAACCTTAGAAATTGATGACTATAAGCCAAAACTTGACACACATTCTGTAAAGTATATATTGTGGACATTGTATTTATATATACTGAAAATGCAAATAAAGAAATTTAAACAAAAGACATCAGCACCTAAGTGGCCTGGGGAGAGGAAAATGCCTTGTTAGAGGTTAAAAAATACTCCTCTACAGGCAAGTGCTGTAATGAAGAGAGCCGGGAGATCTTCTTGAGAATCTTGGGTGCAATCAACCAAACCCTCTTAAAATATTATTCTCCTCTGGGCTTCCTCCCATGGAGTACATTTTGGATTCACAAAATTCTCTTAGGCTAATTCTAAAAATTTACAACAGGAGCACCTCTCTTTCAATAAACTTATTCATTTGGATTATCCACTAGACGGACAGCCCTCTTGACTAAGGAGCCCATTTAGAGATTTATGGATGTGGGACTTCCACTGCAAACCATCAGTTGTCACACTCCACCAGCATCATGGTTCCATTGCCTCATTGAGAGGTTTGCGAATGCAGAGCATCAGCTACCCCCTCTGTGAGACATCCTTAGTCGTGGCCCATCTCCCATAGGTATAACCAAGAAGGGGGGACTCATGGCTTTTATATAGGTCCAGCATACATGCCCAATTGTAAACAAGCAGAAAAGGGTATGCAGTTCCTAGTAGGTAAAGGAATGAGGTTGGCTAAGTGCGAGGCAGTGCTCACTAAAAGGTGGGGGGAAAAGAGAAGGGGAAAATTCCTCTTAGCGGAATAAGGGCCCTCACACACCCAGCCAGCTAGGTGTCATGCTTCATCATAGGGCTTGCTCCTCGTCAGGTCGGTGCTGCAATACCTGACAGGCACCCTATGAGGGGTTCTTTGGCGGAGATCTTTTATTCCTTGCCGTTTGGTGCAGTGGGTGTGAGGGACCTAAGGGGTGTAGATGTGTGGAATGTGGGTCACTAGACTGTGTGCAGGTTAAAACAGGAATAGAAGTCCAATCAGGACAATTTTAATGAAAATGGCTTCTATCCAGATTAAAAAGATGTGGCGCACTCCTGTTGTGATGCTACAGGATATTGCGCTCTGTGAAAGAGGTCAACATGTTTCTTGCCATCGCGTCTATTAGACGGCAATTCTCCAGGACCTAAAAATATTGATCTATCTACACTACTTGTGGTAGTCTTATACAGTCACAGTGATAGACCACAAGAAGCCCCCTAAATGTGGTACCTGAAAGTCTGGTTAGCCAACCTGGTAAAAACAAAACACAATGGTTAAATGAGAGGATGCCGTTCAATTCATAGTACGTGTCCTGTGCGTAATTCGCTGAACACAGTGCACATGATGACGTGGTGGTGGAACAATCAAAGTGTTTAAAAACATACATCACGCAGTCGTGTAATGCTCGTGTGTGAATTAGAAAACAGAATGAGTTAAAAACAACGGATCTGCAAAGGTACCCGTCTTGATGTGGTAGCTGGACAGAGGGAGGACTCACCCTTGTAGGGTCAATGGCTCATACCATCAGTTCCCGGCATGTACAGACACCTTGTGATGTAGTGTCCTAGGAGAGGTAAGGATCAAAAGGGGTGTAAATGTTACACAAGAAGGTGGACAGCACCTGGTCAAGTGGTGCAACCACCTGGATAACTAACAGCGGATTCACAAAGACGCTCACCTCAAAGTGGTAATCAGGCTAAATTGCGAGTCAAACGCGGGGGACACCATAGAGCCCCATCCGCCTGCCGAAAGTGTGTCACATGCCCCATGGGACGTAACACGGTCCCCTCCGACACCAGCGTCACAACACACCGTGTCTAAGGTGGAGGTCCCCAATGTGTGTGCATGGTGGGGCCGGGGTGGCCGCGCCATCCGAAATGCTATGCAACAGTTTCGATCCCTTAACGCCTTCGCTGCGAGCGGAATTCCAGCCAGGTGCTGGACATTCCGATCGCGGGCGTGGTCGTGACGAGCTCAGCGTGTCATGCGCACACGCCCACCGTGAGGCATGACGAGCTGAGCTCGTCATGAGCAGGGAAGGGGTTAAAGGTGGTCCCTGGTGTACCCGTTGTCTCGAGATTCAACAGGTAAATACTCACCCAGTAGGCGGAGGTCAAAGAATCAAGGATGCATGACACCGCCAGGAGTCAATACTTACATGCTCTCACCGCGAGAGTGTCGGTGGACCTACCCCAAACGCTGCCGGGACCGGGAGGTGCTGACCGTCTGTCTCGTGGATCAGATGTACTCCCGGCTGCCCGCAGCAGAAGGGCGGGGCGACAGAGCAGCCCGGGATGGTGCACTAGGGCACCGACCCTAGTGACGAGGTACCGAGCGGCCGCCATCTTGGTTGAGTAGCCCAGTACGTGTTGACCAATGCGTACGGAGTCACGTGACCCTAAGTCATTTGCGATCACCAAAGGGAATTCAATGGCGGTGATCGGTAAATAACGCGGCCATATTATGGTGTGCGGTCGACTGGGTAAGTGATCTCACAGTATAGTTGGGGGGTAGATAAAATCCCCGACTGTGAGGTATTAACTGCGATATGATGCACCCGTCAGTGTGAAAATGAAGTGGGGGCTCATATCAGGAAGAAGGGCAAAGGGGGGGCTAATAGCCCAGTGTCAATCCCAGAGGTGCTCCCCAAGGGGGGTCATCTAAAATACACTTGTCAGTGCGTGTCAAGAGAAGTAGCGCCAAACACCAGTGATGGATTAGTGTTTGAAAAAACAATGCATCCCACTAGAGAAGGAAGTGTATGTTCGCAGCGTGGGCCTGCCTAGGATGTTAATAGGACAAGGTCGAAAAATAATGGTGGTGGTATGTGATTAGAACACAGGCTTGCCCTAGGTGTTCAAAGGACAAGATCGTGACCTCATTACCCAATTTCGAAATGTGGTGCCTTGCTCAAGGGCCCTATCAAGGGGATCCCTATCTATTTAATGTGCTCCATGGGATATCTTCATTGAGTCCCTCCTTATCAGTCTCCAACCGGTGCACCCACCTTTGTTCAGTCCAGAACAGTGTTGCTTGATTCATTTTGGGGTGTGCCTCCAGGATGACCCAGCGTAAAGCGTCTGGTGGATGTTGGGAGAGTTCGAAATGTGTACACATTTTTGTATTAGTTCTATGGCACCTGATGTTGCTCCTATGTTCACTGATGCGTGTCTTAATGGTTCTGCTGGTCATGCCAATATAGCGAAGGCCGCACGGGCAGGTGATCATGTAGATGCAATTAACATATTGCAGTTCGTGTGTTTTCTTAACTGCCATTTGAATGCCTCAGAGAAAGCTACTTCCTTGGTTGGCTCTGTGAGGGGGCAGACTATGCAAGACCCACACGGGTAATGTCCCGTGACAGGAGGCAGATCCCAAAGGGGTCTCTGCGGGTTTGTGTGTTGGGCTCTAGGCCTGGTATGTATCAGCATGTCTTTGAGGTTGCTGGTGCGCTTAAATGCAAACCTTGGAGTAGGCAAATTGAGTGTGCCAGTGTTAAGGTTACCCCAATGTTTCCTGATAATGCTCCGTATCCTGTTGGAATCTGGTGTATATGTGGTGACACACGTAAGAGCCTCGACGGGATCTTTGTGCTCTGTTTCTAGTAGGGCCTCTCGATTGTTGTTCCTGGCCCTTTTCATTGAAAGTGTAATGTTGCGTTGCGGGTATTCTCTTTTACGGAGATTGTCTGCAAGTATTGCTGCCTCCGATTTAAAGTTGGCCATGGAACTGCAGTTTTTCCTAATTCGGAGAAATTGGCAGAAGGGAAGATTTTCTTTCAGAGCTCTGGGGTGGTGGCTGCTATACAGCAAGAGGCTGTTGCTATCGGTAGGTTTACGGTACAGCGTGGTACTGAGTTGGCCATCACTGAGTCTAATCATGAGATCGAGGAAAGGGATCTTATTCTCTGTGATCGTGCTGGTAAAGTTCAGGTAAGGATTAAGGGTATTGAACCATTGGCAAAATTCTTCACATGTAGACCTATCACCCTTCCATAAGATTAGAATATCCTCAATAAATCTCTTCCACAACACCAAGTTGGTGTGGAAAGGGTTTAGGGCACTGAAGATCTCCCTCTCCTCAAATGCAGCCATATAGAGGCAGGCCACGCTGGGAGCAAATGTGCTGCCCATCGAAGTGCCCTGGGTCTGGTGGTATAATTGGTTGTTGTCCTCGAGGAAGTTTTCCGTCAGGGCCAATGTAGCACACTCCCGAACAAAGGACACCGGTGTAGGTGAGTCCTAATCTAGGTTACCCAGGGCACCCTCTATGATTCTCAAAGTGGCACGTTGAGGGATGTTCGTGTATAGGGCCTCAACATCCAGGGTGACCAGAAGGTTTATTTCTTCTGGATGTTGGACCTCCTCAATGTGTCGCAGGTCATTAGTGGTGTCTAGTAAAAAAGTTGGTGTGTTTCTCACCAGGGGTTGCAAGAAGTGATCGCAGAACATTGAGAGAGGTTCAAGGAGTGACCCAATCCCTGACACAATGGGCCTACAGGGGTCGTACCTTTATCAATTTTAGGCAAGATATAAAAGTAGGGTACCTTGGGGTCCTTGGTTATGAGAAAGTCTGCTTCCTTCTTGCTAATCCACCCCTCGGTCTCAACGGAGAACATCATTGTTGAAATGATAGTGGAGAGGCGTGGTGTAGGATTAACACCTATGGGAGTGTAGTATCTCCGGTTACTGAGCTGTCGGTGACATTTAGTGTCATAGTCAGTGGTAGACATGATCACTGTTGCCCCACCCTTTTCTGCTTGTTTGATGGTAATGCTGGGATCATTAGCAAGAGATCTGATGGCCGTTAGTTCTGCTGAGGATAGATTGTGAAAGGTGGTGGTTGTAATGCCAGTGGTTAGATCTTTAAGTACGGCTTGTTCGAAGGTTAGTACTTCATTAGGTACCATGCTTCTGTTGGGTGTGAAGGTAGATGGTTTGTGTAGTCCAGAGTCACTGGTAGGAGGTGCTGGTCTATCTTGAAAAAAACACCTGGAGGAGTATTTTACGAAAGAAACCCTGGATCTCATAGTTGTCGCGGAACCTGTCGATTCTAGGAGTCGGAACATATCCTAAACCCTTCTGCAGGACCCTTTTGTCAGGATGAGTGAGTATCCTGGGCGAGAGGTTAACTATTAGTTTCTTTTCTTCGTCTGGCTCCGTGTCTCTACTGAGTGTGTTGGTTGTTCCTGCCATTGCACCCTCTTTTGGTTCCCTCTTCTTCGCCCTTTTCCTCTGCCCCAACCTCTGTCTAAAAAAGGTGGGTTGTTGCCTGGTGGGAAGAATTGTGGGTGTCCCTGAGTATACATAGGGAATTGCCAAAAGGGTGGTCCCTGGTAGGGTGGCATGTTGTAGGTTGGATAGGTGGGGCCCGTGTTCCGTCTGGAATTATTACTGCCCCAACTGCCAGTACTTGAGTCACTGTTGGTTGACGAGCCTCTTCTGTTTGTGTTGGAGCCTTCATCTGATGAGTTACTTCCACCCGTCGTGGTGAAGTCTGCTTTCAGATAAGGATATACCTTTTCTTTATCAAATTTATGTATATCCTTTTGCAGTTTTGAAACCTTCTGTTTCATAAGGTACTCGTTGCTTTCTGCGATCTCATTGTTGATTTCTGATAATTTGGTCTTAAAAACAAAGAGTTGAATCGTGGTTTTAAGTGCCCCTTCTGCTATCTTGCTCCTGATCAGTAGTGCGTCAGGGATCCTTTTGGCCGTGTTGATGATAAGAATGAGCCAGTCCTTAGTGCATTTCCATGCAACTAGGGACCACTCCTTCTTGAAAACAGCATCCTCAAGAAACAAACGTGGGAAGTTGTTGACTATGAGACCATTCGGGGCTATATTAGCCCGCAAATATTGTCATCATAGCACCATGTAAAGTTGTCTTGAGCCATTCGCGTTTCATGGCAGTCAGTGAGGACCAGTCTTCTGACTGGTTGCCGGAAGCTGAACTACTATCGGCCCCCAGGACGGAGGGTGTTCTCAGGATCTCAGCTACCATATCGTCACCAAAACGAAGTCCCTGGTTCTCTTCCATCTTGATAGTATGGGAGTGCGAGAGGACTCAGTAGGTGGCGTGGTCCGGAAAGTACCAGGTACTAGGGTGGGCCAGGATAAGTCAGTTGTGCTTTCCTGGTAGCCTAAGGGAAACAGTCCCACGGGGTAGCCCGTGCAAACAATATAACCAAGAAGGGGTGACTCAGGGCTTTTATATAGGTCCAGCATACATGCCCAATTGTAAACAAGCAGAAAAGGGTATGCAGTTCCTAGCATGTAAAGGAATGAGGTTGGCTAAGTGCGAGGCAGTGCTCACTAAAAGGTGGGGGTAAAAGAGGGGAGGGGGAAATTCCTCTTAGCAGAATAAGGGCCCTCACACACCCAGACAGCTAGGTGTCATGCTTCATCATAGGGCTTGCTCTTCGTCAGGTCGGCGCTGCAATACCTGACGGGTATCTCCCAGAGGGCCACTGGCATCTGAATAGGAATGTTAATTTTTCCTGCCTGAGTATCCCATGCTAGCAATGGATGACCAAGGTAGGATAACGCATAAATGTCCCTCTCATAAGAGAGAGAAAGCTCTCTGCATATCAGAGATATTTATTATTTATTTTTCAGACACAAGTTCCCGCTTTGGAGGTTTGTTTCTGATAAGTAAAACAATTCTAGGTTGACTGCCATTAGGTGGTGGTCTGCCCAGCAATGCATTTTCACTGACAGCGTTTTCTCAGCAGAGCCCTTTCACCAGACAACTGCCCCTCCAAAGCAGTGTGAAGAGAGACTATGGAGGGCGATTTGCCACATTCTAAGTGACCAGAAATGTGCATGGGTACATGTAACTATTTCTGTGGTTTTCTCCACTTAGAGTGTGAATGTGACAGCCTTAGTGCCTAGGAAGCTAACTAAATGTTTGAATAGTAATGCTAATAATCGGCATATTTAATTCAGAACAGCATTTTGACATTAGTTGCGCTAACAAAACAGAACTATACAATTTCTGCTCTCTAAAGAGCAGTGTGTAGTGATTACAGCTACTGGGCCATACTGTCTTGTACGGATCTGACATGGAAGGAAGCCGAAATAGTTACATTTGCTTGCGTTCCGTGCATTTCTGCAAACAGGACATTGTTGGTGTTCCGAAGAAGTAACATAAGACCTGCGCAGGAGTGCCCTTCCTCTCAAATGGTCCCTCTTCACTGGGAAAATAATTGACAATAACCAAAGTGTCAGGTGTGCAAGAACAATTAGAAATAAACCCAACTTGTCGTGCAATCAGAAACCAGTACAATTGGTCATGAGACTAGCTAAGAAATTTCCAGAAAATCAAGAGTTCCTAGCACTTTCAATAGCATAAACAAAAAATACAGAAATACAGTATGGGAAGAAAAATCCAAGGTAAAACAAAATTTCTGGGTGAAGGTCCGATTTCACTCCCAGAAGAAAAACTCAAGAGACTTCTGGCAGCGAGTTAACGGCTTAAATCGAGCACCAGCCCAAGTAATAAGCTTGGACCTGTCGGAAGAGATCTGGGTAAAGTTCTTGATGGAACACTTCCAACCTCTGTTAAATTTACCACATCATATCCATATTTACAGAGTCCTGGAAGAAGAAATCTGTTGTGTTCACAAGAACAGGCCCCTCACAACTACTCGGACGATCAAACATGCAAAGTAATACAAAGAGGTAGGAAGGATTGTGCCCCTAGTCCGAGTGGGCTTCCACAAGCTCTCTTCAAATCAAATGCAGAGTTTTGGGCAAGTAAGTTAACTCCGGTATATAACTGTATACTCCAGAAATAGACGATCCCAGACTCAAGCAGGTGATCAATAATCAATCCAATCTTCAAGGGCGGCAAAAGGCAACAGCAGGAAAATTATCGCCTAATTACCCTGCAAAACATTGAGGCCAAATATTTTGCCAGTCTGTTACTCAGTGATCTACTGGAATGGGCAAATAACAATAACATAGTACCCCCAAACCAAACAGTTTTCCCTCCAGCTACAGTCATGGAAACCAACTTATTGGCTGTATCATTAATAATGGACAAACATAAAAACAAGAAACAGGTGCTTTATTTATGCTTCGTGGATTATAAGTCTGCTTTAGATTGTGCGTGGCGAAACCTTTTATGGCAAAAGCTATCATTCTGGGGTATCCCAGACCCTCTTTTAGAAGCAATACAGTTATTATATACGAGTATTTGAGCGAGGGTGAGAATTGGGGATGGATTTAGGCTATCAAGGAAAATAGTGACACACCAAGGCCTAAATCAGGGCTGTGTTCTTGCTCCATATTTATTCAACTTAATTTTAGCTGACCTCTCGATCTAACTGGATGCAGTTAATTCCCATGCACCAAAAATAGGATCTATGGTCATTTTGGAATTTATTATATGCAGACGATGTTATATCAATCAGCAAGACAAAAATCGGCCTGCAATGACTCATAAAGTAGCTTACATATATTCATCATCAAATGGCATGTCAGTTAACTTACAGAAAACAATGATCGTGGCAGAATAAATAAAAGGCATAAATGGTTCTTGGGAAATGACCAACTGGAGAAGATAACAACTTATAGATACCTGGGAGTTCTTTTTGATGACAGGGCTACTTTTGAACAGCATAAGGAGGACTCGAAGAGAAAAGCTTTTTCCATGACCCAGGTATTCCGTAACCTACAAAGAACTTTAGATGCTCCAAGCTATGCACCACTATTGAAAGTTATTATGGCAATACTCTTTCCGACTATTACATATGGTAGTGAAGTACTTCGGGACAGAGATACAGCACTTTAAAATCTAATTGGTTCAAACGTATTTAGATCACTGTTCCGCCTTCTCTTGAAAGCATCGCCAGCACAGACAAGATTGGAATTTGGGCTCATCAATCAACTGGCATCAAGGAAAGGGGCCTATGTAAAAACCTGTAACAGAATAAGATCAGCCTCCGAAAGTCAGTTATGCCAAGCTTTGTGGCAGGAGATACAAAAGGAAGAAACAGCTCCAGCCCGTCTCTAATTAAATTCAGCGATTAAAGAACTGGGGGGGATATTACCAAGGAATTGCGATAATTTTCGCAAAGCGCGCTTAGCGCTGTTTTTTTTATCGCCGGCTTTCGCTGTATTTCATCGCGGAGATAACGCGTTGTTATCAACGCTTATCTCCAAGGCGATAAAAAATCCAGCGATAGCGGAGAAACCCAGCAATAGCGCGAGAAATCCAGCGATAAATTCAACGCGCTAATGAAAAGCTTGCTAATAGGCAGGTGAGGACTTAACCTTACAATCCACCTCCCATTGACTAGAATGGTTAAGTCAGGTTTTTAGCAGGTGTTAGATTCCAGCGATAATCGCGGTTAGCGCAAGTTTTTTTATCGCTTCACGGGCATTGCTAATAGGGGGAAGTTGTGTTTGCGACTGTTTTCAGTCGCTTTTAGTTGGGAACGCCTATTTTGCATGTCATTAGCGATATATATCGCTGACATGCAAAGCGGCACCAAAACGGTCGCTTTCGCCATAAAGCTGTCGCTAACAGCTGTTAGCGACAGCTTGCTAATAGGGCGATAGAAATATCGCCGCTTTAGCGGCAAAAAGTGCCGCTAAGGCGGCGATAAGGCCCTTGCTAATATGCCCCTGGGAATCCAAGCAATGTGGGCAAATTCTCCTTCTTCAATTGCTTAAAAAAAATAGTCAATACTGCGGTAAAGAAATTATCACTTCTGAATGATAAAGAGAATTTTGCCAGTAGATTGCATGCTTGGTCCATGATAAATTAATATAAAATACTCAAGTGTCAATCATATTTAGAAGTTGGATGGTCATGAAACCTTAAAATTTATTTCATGCACTTCCATTTCAGCAGTATCATGTAGAAACAAGCATTTGCAATGCAATAGCTCTCGCGTTTTTTTAGAGTTAGAGCTATTGGCCTGGTAATGGAAATGTTTTTTACTTATATGTGCGAGACCTCTCGGAAGCTTTGAACTCCAGATTCCATCCATAGTTGATTACCTGCCTTTCTACACTTGGAATTTTCAAAAATGTCCTTCGCTGGCTTCAATCATTTCTTTCCAACAGATTACAATCTGTTGCTATTGCCCTATTCATGTCGACAACTTCTCCTTTAAATGTGGAGAGCCTGATGGCTGCTCTTTGCGCCCCACATTATTCAATATCTATATGACAAAATTGGCTACAGTAGTAAAAACCTTTGTATTTCATCTTGCATTGAAGCCGACAATACACCAATAATTGTATCCATCTCTAAAAATCTTCACGACACTCGAGCCAACTTTGCCATTTATATGAACTTCATAACACAATGAAGGAGTGCGGACTGCCTCTAATTGAAAGGTGACAAAAGTAAGATTTTAGTTTTCGGCAATTGTTCCTAGTCATGATCTCCGGAATGGTGGCTGGATAAACTGGAACAACCTCACTCACACCCAAAGTCTTGGAATCATCATCGATACTCAGCTAACCTTCAATAAACAAATTAACAGTATTGCTGTACTTGCTTGCTGTACTCAAAGCAGTGCATACAATCCTACCTCTTATTCCAGTACCTTCTCAGGCACTGATAGTTTCGAGTACAGAGCACGGAAAATCACTATGTCTAGGCACCCCCAAAAACATTACAAATTGACTTCTATTCATACAGAACGCTGCATCCAGACTTGCTCTTGACATTCCAAAAAGAGCATCCATTAAATGTCACCTAGACTCCTTGCACTGGCTTCTAGTGAGTAAAAGATTTCTGTTTGAAGCCCTGTGTGTCACCCACAAAATGTTGTACTCGGCTACACCATGTTACGTTGCAAAACAAAACTGGTGAGTTACACCCTGGCCAGAAATCTTGGTTACACCAAGAAACATCTCTCTTCAGGTACCAAAGAATGGGAGGCAAAATCTTATCTTATCACACAATGGTGTCATTCTAGGCCTCTTGGAATAAGAGAAATGAACAATCACATGCTTTTAACGAAAAACTTAAAAATGTGGTTGTTCCAACTGAAGCTTTAACCTCCCCTCTTCTTTGGCTGATTCTACCCAGGCGCTGGAATGCATCCTGTAGCTGAGCACTCTATAAATTTAATATAAGTAAATTTAAACTGAAGTTAATTGACAAAACCTCCATTTACCATGCAAAGGGCCAGTCATAGGTTAAGCTGGCATTTTCAAACTAAAGTACACATCATAACTTTGGCTACTCAAGAGCTATGTGAGAAGAAGCATCTTACAGCATGCCCCCAATCGCTCCCGTAACAGACATTATGACAAAAGAACAAGGCATAATGCTATTTACGGTGACTGCAGGCAATAAGGGACAAGATTGATCCGTTGAAATGACAATGATCAAGGGACTGCAACCACTTTATTGTCAAAGTCAGAAGCGGAGAGTTTAAAACAAATAGTTATAGCACAGTTTCCAAACTATACATTGTGCAGCAGGAAGTAATCTAAATGAGACTGCCTCCTCGGAGACTGGCAGTGTTGCTTGAGAGTCAGCATCCTACACTTAATCCACTCTCCTACTGAAATACACCATCATTAAATGGTAAGGGAGGCCAGGGTAGATAGGTACAGGGTGTACAACGTGACCATACTTGATGTAGCATGCTCTGGGGACACTGGTGAATTTGATGTATCACAGTTCCAGATAACTCTATTGGCTGGTCTGGAAGATCTACTTAAATGTAGAATGTATGTCCCCGATACCTTGGCAAACCATCCCTGGAAGTCTACTTAAATGTGGAATGTGTGCTAAGACTAGCCTCTATTAAAATGTCCATGACAAAATGTCTGCTGGGAAAAATAAGGAAAACTTTTCCTCCCAGAGTATACCGCTGCAGATTAGTTATGCGAATAAGCAATCTTATCTAAAGTCTTCAAAGACTGAAAACTGCTAGGAATTAGGTTGATCCACCATAAAAACGTCTAAAAATGACCAACCTGCTAAAAAATCATAACACAATAAATGCATCAAGAAAAAACTGGATCAAATTAATTTGCAAAACAAACTAGCTTATCATTTCTTATTAATTGTTTTTAAAAAAACATTGCAATCCAAAAGGCATTTAACCCCTTGCATGCTTCGGACGTCATACGCCACGGTGAGCGTGTGCGGAGGACGGCCGGGGGCCGTCCGAATCCCGCCCACTATTTAAATCGCCCGCACAGCGCGAAAATGTGCGCAGCACGCAAGGGGTTAAAACAACTGATTTACAACGTTAACATTTCTTGTGCTTCAATTATTCAAAGATAGCTTATAGTTTTCTAAAAACAGGACAATGTCACGATTCCAAGAGAGAGCATCTTACACAAAACACGCTTTTCGTTTTTAAAATATACAAAACAAAAATTAGTGGCTAATGGTACAGGAGAGACTACCGCGTACCTTCATTAATTTATGGGATTTGTTTCCGGCTTTGGAGACACTAATGAAAGAAAAGAAAGTCTATAAACAGCTGCTTGTAATAGTTGTCTGGGTCATGTGCCTTCTTATAGGCCATGCAGGCTGCGCACTAGAGATTGGGAGGCTAGCTCCGTTCCGCTACCTCTGCAACCCCATCTGACAAGACGTCTCAAAGGTGGTGGACAAGCGATCAATTCAAAACGTTAGAAGACAGCGAAAAACAGCCTAGTTTTAAAAAGCTGCAGTGGGGCAGAGCCAGAGTTTGCACTGGCCTTTAGAAATAAGGAAATTCGGAAGCAGAACAGTACTATGCAAGCAAAGGGATAAAATATATTTATTTTATCTTAATTAAAGATGGGTCTGCGCTATGCGTCTTCCCTCTCCAAAAAGTACCCTACACCGCAGCACACCATTCTACAGAACTACACCCTCTCTCACTCAGTCACGCCTAACAGCAGCGCCTTATTGAAGATATTATTATTTTTATAGCACAGCCTGCTATTTTTACGGTTTCGTATCGCTGGCGACCGGTAACTTCATGCCATTCCAAAGACCGAGTTTGATGAGTGTTGCCTGCATGCAGCTATCTGTGAGCCGATCTACCATTGTGTTCGATAGATCAGCAGCGACTAAACCACTGGTCAGGTGGTTTCAGAATGAGGGCTCCCTGGGGGTGGCATTCATGGAATGTCCACCCCCAGGCAGCTTCGGGCTGTTTGGTACAGTCCTACAGGCGGCTGCAGCGGATTGGTGCTGGTGGGCGCCTGCTTTAGAACGCGGCGGTTAGACCGTTGCGTTCTCAGTCAGGTGAGGGTTTCTTGAGGTAGGAGGCTTCGTTTTGCCGTCCCCCCTTATTTGGTGGCTGCGTGTTATATTTAGCGTTATTTTTAACTTTTGCCACTATGGCTGAATCAGCTGCGGCGGTGAGGGAGGCCTTAAGACTGTTATGTGAAGCGGGGCGGGAGGATTTACTGGTTTGGAAAGGAAAAAACTAGCATCGGCTGACGGCGTGTCTGTTGCCGTGTTAGCCTGCTCATCAAGCGATAGCTCGCCTGGAGCTGTGAGTTTAAATGCAGAGGTTACCGCTGGGAAAAAATAAATAACTGCGGGAGTAGCTCCCCTTACCTCCTTCGGGCAGCTTTTTATTAAAGCACAATAAAGTGCAAAGTGGCGCACCATCCTTTGAGGATAAAAATAAGCAGTTAAATGTACTGTGAGGTATGGAGGTTCAGGGTAACGAGGGCAGTCAAGATAAAGAGAATTTAGTGCTGCAGAGTGATGTTAGCAGAAGGCAATCTATGTCTAGTAAAGAGGGGCAACCAGTGGCAGCTCCTCGAGGGAGTGCTGCGGGCGGGGAGGGGCAGGGTGGGGGGTAGTAAATTCCGGCATACGGCCCAACGGAGTTAAGTAAATAAATAAATAAATAATTTATTAATTTATTAAATAAATTCGGCGTTGCAGCGTGCGCAATGTAATTCGTTTTATTTATTTACTTAACTCCGTTCGACCATATGCCAGAGTTTACTACCCCCCACCCTGCCCCTCCCCGCCCCACCACCCGCAGCACTCCCTCGAGGAGCTGGCACTGGGGGCAGACTACTGAGGATTCTGGGAAATGGGTGTGGGTTCATGATGAGGTCAATAAAGCTAGCTTGGCATCGTCATCCGAAAAGGGTGCTCCAGAGTCAGCAAGTTATAGCGACTTGCAGGCCAACGTGGGGAAAATGCTGCAGAAGGGCGGTGAGTGCAGTAAAAAACTGACGGGCAGGTCAAAAACGTCCTGCGATGCGATGGATGAGGAAAGGGAAGATTTTGATGCGTTCTTTCCTGGGTCGTTGGAAGAAAAACGCATTTCACATTTGAAAAGGGCTGTAAATTGGAGGGTTTATGATGGTGGAGTTGGGGATGGCGAACATCCTGGCAGTAGCAGGGGTGGTAGGAGTGTTCATTTTGACGGGGTGGTAGGTGATGACAACGTTTTTTTATTTGGAGGTGGGGGAAATTGGGGTTGATAATGACATTGAAACTTGGCCGGGGACTTTGAAGGCATATAAGGGGGAGTCTCTAAAAAGCTGTCCAAAGCTAAAAATTTTCAGGAAAAAGATACCGAGGATTCCTGTTTTGATACTATGGGGCGGAAAAGAAGCCAAAAAGGGGAGAGAAAGAAGAAAACAACGGATTGGGACAAGTCATTAAGAACAGGTGAGAAGCAATTTGAGGATTGGTTTTGAAAGGCATGTATTAAAAAACGGAAAGCATGCGATGTGATTGTTGAAGATAAAAGCGTGGGGACTGATGGCTGTTCAAACTGTGAAAAAACTGATGTACCGGTTGGTAAGGAAGTGGTAAACAAGAAAGACAAAGCGAAGGGCGAGTTATCAGATTCAGATAAATCTAAATGCAACCATGACGCAAACAAAAGTGAAAAAGAAAAAAAATCTAAATCAGAAGGTTTAAAAAGGCTTCCTTATATGGGTTTATCTATGTCTTTGGGATCCCATTTGAGTAAAAACACAAAAGAGAAGATCTGGAAAGTGGAATTTGTGGATGTTTTTAAGCTTCTCCACAGAGAAATTCAATCAAAAGAGGGTTCTAGGGAGGAAGCTTCGGAACTAGCTAAAAGGCCAACGGTACCCACAACTATAGATTCATGGACGTCAGCTTTTCTAATTTTCGCAAGTGTTTACTGCGAGAAGTTTCCGGATAGATCAGTGTCAATTTTCAAATATTTAGACACCATTAGAAAAGCTCACACAGAATTTGGGGGTTTTGCTTGGCTTCATTATGATGAAGAATTTAGAGCTAGGCTGGTCCTTATTCCCGAAAAACCCTGGGAGTAAGTCGATAATGAATTATGGGTGCAGTGGATGTATCCCCAGAGGCCTCCTCCTACTATGCATACAGCGAGCGGTCTTGCAGTTTCCCATCGGCCTTTTCTTGGCAGACCCACCTCGGGAGGGGCGGGTAATTGGGTCAAACCACAATCAGCATATTCGGGAGCATGCTTGAATTTTAACTGGAGCTACTGCCAAAAGAACCCCTGCAGATACTGGCACAAATGTTCAAAATGCGGAGGCAAGTATGCCATATTGCAGTGTTTTGGGGAACAGGCAAACTGGGGAAATTTTGGGCAAGGTAGAGGAAGGGGCTCTTCATTCCAGCCTACTTACAAGGGCTTTTACCCCAATTGATATGCAGAAGTTATGCTACTGGTTGAAATACTACCCATTGAGGGATAAGACAGCCAAATTGGAATGGGGGTTTAAAGAAGGCTTCAGATTAGGATATCAAGGCCCCGATGCCGTAGGTTTGCTGAAAATTTAAAATCAGCTAAAGAATTCCCACAGGTAATTAAACAAAAGCTTTTGACAGAGGTTGCAGAAGGGAGGAAGGCAGGTCCATTTTCTACATGGCCATTACCAGATCTTATTGTATCACCATTGGGCATGGTGCCAAAGAAAACACCAGGTAAATTTCGAATGATTCAGCATTTGCCATGGCCGCAAGGTTTATCGATTAATGACTTTATAGCTAAGGAGGATACCATGGTTCAGTTTGCATCAATTGATGTAGCACTAGAGCTGGTAAGGAAAGTAGGATCGAATGCAGAATTGGCGAAATGAAACATTAAGTCTGCCTTTAGGTTGTTACCGGTACACCCTCTAGATTTTCCATTGTTAGGTATTCATTTAGAAAGGCAATTTTTTGTTGACAAAGTGCTGCCTATGGGATGCACAGTTTTATGCAACCTCTTTGAAGAGTTTAGCTCTTTTATTCAATGGTGTTTCGTTTTCAGGTCAGGACATGTTCATGTAACACATTATCTAGACGACTTCCTGTTTATAGGTGCAGTTGGCACGCAGCAATGTAGCAGAGCACTTCAGTTTATTAAGTCATCGGCCGAAGATTTGGGCGTACCTCTGGCAGACGAAAAGACTGAAGGCCCCTTGAATTGTTTGGTTTTCCTAGGTATTGAGATAGACACAGTCAAGATGGAAGCAAGGCTACCTGTTAAGAAAGTGAAAGAAATGATGGTTGTCCTGGAGCATGCCAAGTTATCTCCAAAGTTAACACTGTATGAAATGCAATATCTTTTGGGGCATTTGAACTCTGCCTGCCGAGTGGTGAAGGCTGGTAGAACTTTTTGCAGAAGATTAGGTTTTGCCATGTCGGGTGTCACTTTACCTCACCATAGGATTAGAGTTTCAGCAGCCATGAGGGCAGACTTTGAGGTCTGGCTAATGTTTTTGAGAGCTTTCAATGGTATCACAATTTGGTCTCTGGATGAGGACTTTATATGGTCAATTCAAATTTTTTCTGACGCATCAGGAGCCAATGGATTCGGGCTCTTTTGGGAAGAAAAATGGTGCGCAGAAAAGTGTTCATCGAAATGGATTTCTGAGAGAAGAAGAATAGCCTTTTTCGAATTTTTTCCTCTGCTGGTTGCATTAGCGGTATGGGGTAAGAATTTATCAAACAAAATAGTAATTTTTCAATTTGATAATAAGGCTGTTGTTGACTTAGTGAATGGTCAAAAGGCTAAAGACAGACTTCTTCTAAAGTTATTACAAAGATTCATGTTAGGTTGCCTAATGCACAATATAGTTTTTAAGGTCAAGCACGTACCAGGGACAGATAATAATATAGCAGATGCATTATCTCGTTCCCAGTGGCTGAGATTCTGTGGTTTGGCGCCCGGAGCAGACCTGGCGTAAACCCAGATTCCTCAAGAGGTATGGGACCTAGTAGACTGAAAATACAATATCTTGTTGAAAACTCCCTAGCAACAAGCACAAAAACTGATTACAGAAGAGCATGGTCCGAATTTTTAGATTTAGGTGCTTCATTTAGACTCAGCAGTGAAATAGGTTTGGAAAGAAGTAGAGAGGACGTTCTCAATTTCATAATGGCCAACATAGAACAAAATATTTCCGTTACTACAATCGCAGGCAAACTAGCAGGACTCCCTTTTTATGGAAAGTGTTTTTGGGGCTATGAGCCATCAGCAGGGGAGTTGGGTAGAAGAATTTTACAAGGTTGGGCAAAAGTGAAAAAATGGGGACAATTTGTTAGAGAGCCCATAACATTGAAATTGTTGTTCGATATCATGCAGACTTTACCAGAAATGTATTATTCGAATTTTGAGTTGTTGTTATTCAAGTTGTGTATGGTTTGACTATTTTTTTGAGCCTTCAGGATCTCAGAATTATTGGGCAGATCCGATATTGAGGGCCTTAAAGTATCAAATGTTTTAATGGCCAAGCTGTCTTTACGAATATAGTTGGAAAAATCAAAGACAGATCAAATAGGTAAAGGAGCTACAGTGGTATTGCGGAAACTGGCGGCCCGCTATGCCCAGTGAAAGCTTGGTTTGACATTAAAGCAGCAGATGGTGTTTCATCTATATTTATTTTCAGACATCAAGATGACTCTCGCTTGAAGGCATCACAGATTCTGTCAGTGTTAAGAAAGGCATTGAGCTTATTGGGTAATAATCCTAACAGTTTTAGTACTCACTCGTTCAGAATAGGCGCCGCTTCAGAAGCAGCCAGGTGGTGTGTCACTTTCAAGCAATTAAAAAGTTTAGGCCGGTGGTCTTCCAATTGTTGTTTAAGATATGTTAGAGAGTTAGAAGAATTATAAGTTTTTATATAATCTAATATTGTTTCTCTTTTTAGGGAGTTTGTTGGGCCCGTCTACATCCATGGAAAACGTTTGGATTGTTGGACATTCGTTCATAAAATGGGCGGCTAAACAAGTTGAGAAGAGACATTATGAAAAAAACCTTGGCTTTAGTTCTGATGATCTAAAAATCGATTGGTGGGGCAAAGGTGGTATGAAATGGGGTCAATTGATGCCATATTTGAGCGAACTGCGTTTGTCAAATACATGTCCAAAAATGTTGCTTATTCATTTAGGTGAAAACAACATCGTACAGCTTTCAGGTCTTGGTTTGTTGATAGAAATGAAAACAGATTTAGAATTAATAATCAGATCCTGGCCCAATACAAAATTAATCCTGACTGCTCTAGTGCCTAGGAGGGTTTGGAGGGGAGCGGAGAAGTTTACGGCTGTAGACAGGGCCAGAAGGAAAGTAAACAGAGAGCTTCACCGTTTTTGCAGTATTAATGGCATAAATTGGCTGGTTCATATTGATATCACTAAGGAAGATTTCCAGTTTTGCCGCCCAGACGGGGTCCATCTTTCCTTTATAGGTAATGAGTTATATTTACTGAATATTAAAGAAAAGTTATCAGATATGCTAGGCCTAAAAACATGGTGTAAGAATGTGAGCTGTTTAAACAGCAGCTCTTTTCCCCACTTTTTGAGTCCTCAGCTTATAGCCAGCACAAAATATTTTATTTAACTGTTACATCGACAGTGAAGTCTTTTGGTTGCATTTCAATCTTTAACTACATAGTTTTAGTTCTTAATAAGGTTTTCATAGCTCTTACAATTTATTTAAATTTATATAATAGTTTCCAAAAAACAAGTCTGGGGGGGGTGGAAGGAAATACGCCTGTTTAGGTTTTTTTCCTGGTGGCAGATTTGGACGAGATTGAGGCAGGCAGGAAGGGTTGGGGCAGTCAGAGTAGCTTAGGACAGAGGGAAAACAGATGACCGAGGAATGAGGCAGGAGGTAGGCAGGGAACGAAAGAAAGGGGTTGGGGAGGAGGTTTGGTGGAACAAAGTTGGGAAACATTTTCGTGAGAAATCAATTAGGGGCGGCGGGGGTGTTAGATTTGATTTTTGTATTAGTGAGGCCTTATCAGCTTTGTTGTAAATTACGTAAGCTGCATGCCTGTCCAAATAAAGTGACTTTTTACCCCATCTGGACTGTGGTGTACTTATTGCTAGATGAGGGCTCCTGGGGGTGGCATCATGGAATGTTTACCCCCGGGCAGCTTCGGGCTGTTTGGTACAGTCCTACAGGCGGCTGCAGCGGATTGGTGCTGGTGGGCGCCTGCTTTACAACGCGGCGGTCAGACCGTTGCGTTCTCAGTCAGGCGAGGGTTTCTTGAGGTAGGAGGCTTCGTTTTGCTGTCCCTCCCAACCTCCTATTTTTTAGGATCATTACAAATTGTTTAGTTAGGTTTTGAATTGTAAATTATTTAATTTTGCAATTGTCGCTTGGACAGGTGGCAGATTTGGACGAGATTGAGGCAGGCAGGAAGGGATGGGGCAGTCAGAGTAGCTTATATTTAAAGCGACCTTTTACCCCATCTGGACTGTGGTGTACTTATTGCTCAAAGAACGAAGCCTGAGTGATTGTCTGAATGCTCCAGTCAGGGACGTAAATATGCCTATCAGAACAAATAAACATGTCGGTGAGGGTGTGGCATGAGATAAAGCTGCTGACTTCGGAACTGGGAACCAGGTTGAAGTCTTAGCGTGGGCTCTCTCTGTGCCCACAACCCATGTACTGGGAAACCCACAATTGCGTTTGTGCTCGGAGGGTATGGGGAGGGCTCCTAACCGAGGAGGGAGGGGGAAAGCAAAAAATATAAAGAGCAGCGACGGAAGGGAAAGATAAGGTGGCAGTAATATAAATGCCTTAAATGGCGTCCAAAACATGAAGCACGGAGTCCGTGAAGCAGACGCCGTGTTGAGACACGAGTGCAGGGAAAGGAAAACAAAAAAGAGTGCAGCAGGAACGAACACACATTAAAACAGGGTAATACAACCGTAACAGGGTCAGTCGCCTGGGAGTGTCCAAAGCACCAAAAGGCGGGACTTATTAGGCATAGACACCAAACAAAAACAGGAATTTAAGAAGGGCACTAACAGAAAACAATTAAAAAGATGGGAGGTTCTTTATCGACACATATAAGATACACCATGCATCGCGGGTCAGCGCATGTGTGCTGCGCTAGGCTCGACCCAAAGAAGGATAAAATAGGGAAATAGGTATCCATGAAAGCGCCTTGTAGATTATGTAATAAAGGCATAGAAAATATCATACACATCACATGTGTATGCTCGGGATTATTAAAAGAAAGAAGACAATTGCTGAAAGCTCCTTTTAATGAGCGGGGAATACATACCTATAGGCAGGCTGTCATTTTAAGTTTAAGATCCACAGATCCAACTGTCGATACACAACATTTTTAAATAGTGCAGGGAAAAACTGTTAGATGCTCCGCAGCAATATTTGACAAATGAGAACTTGCCTTGGGCACATTTTCTCTGATAAAACCATCTGCTTTATTTGCAGATAATAAGGCAAAATGTATTGCACTTTATATGTAGCATGGCACGGACTCACTTTAGGGAAACATAAAGGACCGAAGAGTATTCAACTGGCCATAATGGAACACTAGCTTACATGTTATAAATAGTATATTGTTTTTATAATTATGTCTCTTTTAACCCTGTGTATATCAAGATATGATGAATTGCATTGATGGTGATGTATATTTCCTTGTTTTAAAGTCAAAATTTGGAATTATTTTATGATAAGAAGGTTTTTACTAAATGTAATGTAAATACTATGGTTTTAAATAACTATGTATTAATAACTTTACTTACCTACCCTTCCTCTCATAATAGGAAATCATTGAAGGCTAATCTATCAAAGGAAGCCTGGATTAAGGAGGGGTGGCACACAATGTGACTGGTTGCCGAGCGCACCTGCCAAAGAGCCAATATCTGATTGCAGATCCTATAACTCTGTAAGCTATCCAGGGACAGTTGCAATGGCCTAGCATAATAGAATGAGCTAGAACATTAACAAACATAGGCAAACAATAATATGGCTGGAAGCATACACGCAAATTAGAGAGAGATAAGACTAACAGAGGGGCCGATTCACAGAAGTAATCTGAGACAAAATCCTAAACGTATTACTTTTGGTATTCACAGAAGACATTTAGTAGTAGTAAAGTTAGGATTTTGTCTTAAGTTAGGATCTTGTCTTAAGTTCGGATTTTGTCTCAAGTTAAACTTAAGTTTGTCTTAAGTTTTGGTCTTAAGACAAAATCCTAACTTAAGACAAAATCCTAACTTAAGACAAAATCCTAACTTTACTACTACTAAATGCCTTCAGTGAATACCAAAAGTAGTAAGTTTAGGATTTTGTCTCAGATTAGTTCTGTGAATCGGCCCCAGAGAAAGGATATGTCATGAAATAAGTTTGGGGCTTTTCTAGCAATTGCTCTGATTTTTGTAATTACCCTGGAGATTTTCCTAATAATTACCATCATTTTGATACACATGCATAGGTAGTAAAATACCAGCAATTGTGTGTGTCCGCTGTTTCCGGGAACGAGGGTCGGGCGCTGTGTTCACTGTAACCCTGCAGAGAAGAGACCGTCTGACAGGGTTATGGTGCTCCTAGCGCTCCCTGTCTAAAAGAGCAAAACCTATTGCGGTACGAGTGAGAGACATCTGCACATTGTCCCTTTCTCTGAAGAGGGTGAGATACATTCTCGTCCTCTCTGGAGTCTTTGGAGATATTCTGGGTGTACCCTCCTCAAAAGCTGGGAACACAACAATGGGATCTTCAGAAGACTTTGCTACAAAGAGAAATATATTGCGCTCCATCGTATACAACTGAGGAGGCTCAACTACAGGGTCGAAATGACCTGAATTAAAAAAAAACATTTTTGTTCATTTCTATAATTTCACTAACACTATACATTTATGGGCATTTACACCTGTGGCTATTTTTTGATCACTTGTGAATACTCTTTTTCCATATTTTCAATGTTGATAACACCCTTTACTTTGTAGTTTGTCAGTAAGTTTATATATGCACTACATTGTGACACCATTGTACCAACAATATCCAGTTTCAGAGCAGCATCAGCAAAATCATTGCTAAAGCCAAACGGTCAGGAAACTCAATTGAAAGGTGAGATCTATTGGCTTTGTCAATGCATGTTTAAAAAGAAATGTCAAAAACATCTGGAGTTTCCTTTCTGCATTGTAAACTCATTTTCAAAAGTGGCTCGCATTTGAAAGAAATAACAATACATTGAAATACATTAAAATGGACTGGACCAATTTGGAAGGTTGCAGCAGCAGGAAAATGTCTGTTTTTTTTTTTTTTTAAAGAAGGGCCTATTCACAAACTGCATTTTGTGGTATGTAAAGTTCTACTACAGTAGTACCACTCACGTACTACAAAATGCTGTTACCAAACCTACCACGGAACACCTCTGCCTTTCCTATCTTTTCTGTGTGTATAAGGTGGCAGAGATCTCCACACATGTAAGTCTATGTTTTGTAGTAAATGTGAGCAGGACAGGGGAAATGGCTGGAACATGGGGAATATTTATTACTAAATTAGAGAGGCTTCGGGAAATTTAATGAAAGGTTTAAGAAGAGACATGCTACCCCACAATCACAAAAAGAAATACCATTACTTTTCACAAACAACACTTCTAAAATTACTACAGCTGTCAGGATGTCAAAATAGGTCCAATTGTAATCCAGCCCAGCCTTAGAGTAAATCAAGTACCACACACGGCCACTCATATGTACTGAAACAAACTTCCATAAAAGACAAAAACACCAAAGGAACTAAAGTTAAGTGATCCACCTTCAGGGGTGTGGCTTGGCGCCCAGCGGTAATGGCAGCGCACGGGTGAAGCTCCCGGAGGAGTCTTGGAAAAACCCAATTCTAAGACCGAGTGACGACTCGGAGTGGATGGCAGATCGTGAATGAAGGTTGGGAGAGCAACCTGAAGCCCTCGCCTTCATCAAACCCTAACAGCAAGTAATTTTAAAACCGAAAATCTGCTCTCTGTCAGAAACGCAATTTCGCGGCCGCCATTTTGAATTTTTGCCTCGATCGCGGACTTTCCCGATTTTGCTTCCTAAACCTCTAATAACTCCTAAGCTAAAGTTATTAACAAATCCTTCGCCTAAAACTCGCTGGGAAACTCATTATTTGATCGAATTGACTTAGGAAGACTCAGCGTGTTTAAAATTGTTTGGAGGTTTGTGACAGGAATGCAGGGCAGCCATTTTGAGACTTTTAAGACTCTTCAGTCATTTGAGTCATACTTTACAGAGAGCAATGGTTTTGCGTCATATGTTGCTGTAGGGAAGTAAGCGAGATGAGCTCATTATTACATCCACAGACTGTTTTTTGGATGCATTCAGCATAGCTCAGCCTCTGTTGGGTGTCTGGCCTCTCTACAAGACAAAGTGATGAGTTGTTGAAGTACGATAGTAATAAGTAGAGGAGGGAGTTCGGAGATTCTTGTCAGTGCTGACCTCAGGTTATACAAAAAAAAATCCTCAGGAGAAGCGCTTCTTGTACTCCCACACTGTTGACCGGCGACGGAGAGACTTATTCAGAGGTTTATGGGCAGAATAAAAGTACCCAGCTCGTCCAGCTCCAAGAAAAACATTTTTATAAAAATTCTAGAATCTTTACTGAATTTTCTAGACTTGAGGAGTCTTCACCATCCTCACCTCGACAACTAAGAACAACTATGGATCCCCCTCTGGCCCGGCTGGGAAATCTCTCACCAAGCGTCTCAAGAAGGACCCTCCTTCTCCACCCAAGTCAGCCTCACCAGTATCGATGGAGATGCTGTTGGAGGAAATCAGAGCCCTCCGACCTTTTATGGAAGAGACTAACACCAAGCTGCAAACTCTAACAGACAATTGGTCCCGATTGGAAACGAGAGTTACAGAAGTTGAAAACACTGTTTCCTCCCTAAAAAACACATGTGAAGGTGTTTCTCAGTTGCACTCCCAGGTATCCATACTCCAGAAACAAATCGAGGAGCTTGAAAACCGCAACAGACGGAACAACCTGCGCATTTACGGTTTGGGAGAGGGACTTGAAGGTTCGGATTCTCTCACTTTCTTTAGATCCTTTCTCCCTAAACTACTTCACTTGCCAGAGGGACGCAACTCAACATCCAACGAGCTCACAGGTTAGGTCGGATGCCATCCCAAACCAGCTCATCACAGAGACCAAGAGGAGTCATCTTATATTTCTTAGAATATACAGATTTATTGAAGGTGCTGGCGGCGGTTAGAACCTCTCCAAAAATAACATGGTCAGGCTCGTCTCTATTCTTTGCACAAGACTATGCTAAAGCTACTGCTGACAGACGCAGAGCCTTCCTGAATTTGAGAGCGGATTTACGTTCCTTGGGGGCCAGATACGGTCTTTTCCATCCTTGTCTCTTCAAAGTTACGTATAATAACAGAACAACGGTGTATGAAGATCCAATGCGTTTACAAGACTTCATTAATTCCTGTAAGACACATGAGATGGATTCCTCTGGACCCTCCTCTTCATTCAATACTTGATTGACTGTTTCTTCTCTTCTTCCTCCCACAAGTTCTTCAGTCTCTGTTTGCTTAACAGCTATACTCCGCCATTTTAGATGCGCCTTTTAGCAGCTGGCGATATATCTGATATGGCGGCTAGGACGTTACAGAAATATTCACGTTGCTTAGTGTTAAAAGCTGGTTTTCCTGGTTCTGTTTTATGAGATAAATGGTTTACAGTTATGTTCTGAAACATCTCCTAATCTTTGATTGTTATTGTCTCCACAGGTTTTTCTACTCGTCTACCGTGGTTTTTCCTTGGTCCTCCGTTTTGTCGATCCCGGTTGTGTTGCCTAACCCATGTGGTCCCATCCATCCTCCCGTATATCCATGACCCTTCCTTTGTAGGTATGTCCTTTTCCCACATTCCCTCAAGTTTGGTGCTGGATATGTCTTTCGTTTTTGTCTTTTTTCTTTCATTGCTTGTATCCTTTCACATGTTGGTGTCACATGTATAACTAATTCTTCACACTTCTTGATATCTATCGCATTCTTGATCATCATAACTCTGCTTATTTCTATTTTTGCATCTTCCTTTCGCCTGTTTCTTAGATCTTTCTCTTCTCTTATTCCTATCTTCAGCTCACATTCTACGCCTTTGTTACATGATTTACCTATTTTTCTCAAATTTGAAGCCGCAGAAAATACTCCTTTCCTGTTTTGCATATCTCTTATTTCACATTGCTACTATAATGAATTGGACTTATGGTTCATAATTTCAGTACAAATTGTTTTTATTTATTTATGTCATTAAAATTGATCACCTGGAACGTTAGGGGATTAAACTCCCCCATCAAGAGGCAGAGAGTTCTCTCTTACTTAGCCAAATTAGAAGCCGATATTGTATTCTTGCAAGAAACCCACTTATCGGATGTTGAATCATTAAAGTTGAAGAGGGATGGGTGGGGAGGTCTTCTTTTCCCCCGGGGATGGCAAACGTAATGGAGTGATGATATTGTGCCGCAGATCCCTCTCGTTTACAGTTATGTCCCAGGACTCGGATGCTGATGGTAGATGGCTAAATGTTAAGTTATCTTTGAAGGGTGTTCCTGTCTCTCTTCTCAATGTCTATGCCCCTACATGCGGAGAACCTTCCTTTTGGCCCACACTGGCTAAGCAAATTACCCAACACATGGAAGTTAATTTCATTTTGGCGGGGACTGCAATCAGACCTTTGATCCGTTTATAGATAGAAATTCCAAAGTTTCTTTTATTCCCAACAAGTCCCATAGATCTTTTGTGCATGCAATTAATCAACACAAACTTTTGGACGCGTGGCGTCTCTGTAACCCAACTACTAGAGAGTACTCTTTTTATTCCCCTTCCCATCAAACCCAATCAAGGATCGATTACATATTTGTCTCTCACAACATCTCACAAAATCTCACAAATGCAGAGATTGGTCCCATTCTATTATCAGATCACGCTCATGTCTCGATCAACCTAGATATTTTACCTAAAGTTACAGGTCCCAAAAGATGGCGCTTCAACAATACCCTCCTTCTAGACCCAAAGTTCACTGCCTCGTTTACTTCCTTTTTTGATGAGTTCTACGAGATGAATCAAACAGATTCCATATCATGTTCAACCATATGGGATGCTTTTAAAGCCTCAGCGAGGGGCTTCATAATTGGCTTTGTTGCAAAGAAACGAAAACTCTTCCGCAAATTAACTAAAGATCTCCTCCAAGATATTAAAAGATTGGAACACTCCTTCTACACTTCACATTCAAAAGATTGCCTCACAGCTCTCATAAACGCCAAAATGCAATTTAATAAGAAGTCAACGGAGGACGCCTCATTATATTTGTTAAAATCCAGTGCAAAATTCTACGGAGGCAAAAATAAGGCTGGGAAACTATTGGCTAATTATTTAAAAGTTAAACAAAACAAGCTGAATATTGAGTCCATTTATGACAACGGATTAAACCTAAAATTTAAAGATAATGAAATTTTGAATGAGTTCTCTCTCTTTTACAAGTCTCTGTACGACTCTGAAACACAACCCTCTGAAAATTCTCTTCTGCACTTTTTCTCTGGTATTCAAAAACCTCAAAACGCTTTCCCAAATCTATCCTCCCTGGAGTCCGATTTAACATACCAAGAATTGTTAAAGGCTCTCCAACATCTTAAAAAGGACAAAGCACCAGGACCAGATGGTTTCACCGTAGAATTTTACCAACATTTTTCCAAGCTCATAATGCCCAAGTTACATTCTTTACTAGATTCCTTTAGCACATCAGGTAGCTCTTCAGGTTCTTTTTCAGAAGCTCATATTTGCCTCATCCCCAAAGAGGGTAAGGATTTTAAATATTGCAAGAATTATAGGCCTATATCCCTGGTTAACATAGACTACAAAAATGTTTCCAAAGCATTAGCCATACGATTAGATTCATACCTACCTGACTTATTGGGGAAAGAACAATCTGGATTCGTTAAGGGAGATTTATTACCGACAACACGAGACTTCTTTTTAATGCCTTGTCTAAATCCTCCCATTTAAAGTACCCCCTGGCAGCAATTGCACTTGATGCCGAGAAGGCGTTCGACAGAGTTGAATGGACCTTTTTATTCTATACTCTCAAGTGGTTTGGCTTTGGCCCTAAATTTACCTCCCTAATCGCTCTACTATACTCCAATCCCCGTGCGGCAGTATGTGCCAACGGTTTGATCTCACCATTTTTTGACTTAAAGAGAGGAGTGCGTCAGGGATGCCCACTCTCCCCTTTCCTTTTCAACTTGGCCTTAGAACCCTTTCTCTCCAAATTACGTCAAAATCCTGACCTACATGGATTCCAATCATCTAATTCCCATATTAAACTTGCAGCATATGCTGATGACATTCTGCTTTTCATGTCCAAACCGGAAGACTCAATACCTACTTTTTTGGAGGAGGTGCAGGCTTATTCTAGCATCTCTGGATATAAATTGAATAATGATAAGTGTGAAATTTTGCCCTTAACTAAGTATACTTTCAAGTCGGATTTTTGTGCTTCCAACTTTACTTGGAGCCCTCACCACATTAAATATTTAGGGTTACACGTGACTTCTTCAATAGCAGACACGGTGGCACTTTGCATGACCAAATGCATACAAAAGGTTTTGGATTTAGTAGCTAAATGGCATCCCCTTTATATATCTTGGTGGGGTCGTCTAGACACTATAAAGATGATGTTATCACCTATAATTTTATATACCATCTCTAACATTCCAGTCCCTATTCCTAAAAAGTTTTTAAGAAGATTAATTCCACACTATCTTCCTTTCTATGGAGCAACAAGAGGTCCAGAATGTCTTTATCTAAATTAACTCGTCCTAATACAGAAGGTGGGGTTAACTTTCCAGATTTTCAGACATACCAGACAGCTTTTCTCCTACGTCAAGCATCCTTTTGGTTACTTGAATCTGTGGATGATTGCCCTTTATGGACAATAACTGAGCATTCCTTCATATCCCCTTTCTCTTTTCAGGAATACCTCTCATTTTCACGCAAACCACAGGCTATGTCCACTCCCATAATCAAATTGACCTCGAAGCTTTTAGAACCCACATCTGCTTCCACGCACAATACTACGGAGCTATTCCTTAATTCCACAATTTGGCACAACAAAGACCTAACTATTCGAAGTAAACCTTTCTACTGGAAGACTTGGCGACAGAGGGGTTTGATCTGGATCCATCAGTTATTTGCACAATCAAACTTTTTATCCTTCCCCTCACTTAGTCAATTATTCGACTTACCTGCCTCGAGCATTCACAAATATAGATTACTTAAAACTGCTGTGATGGATAGATACACTCAATTATCCACCACATCCACTATCTCCACTCCATCAGAACCTTCCTCTACACTTTGCACTTTACTAAAGACTAGACCCAGAGCTTCCACTATATATAAGTATTTACGGGGCGGGGACATTAATAGGCAGAAATCTAAAACAGAGGAGGCATGGGAACGGGATCTCACGTCAACATGGCCAATTTCTTTTTGGAATAAAATATGGCTTAAATTACGCAAATCATCTAGGGCAGCCAACACAACACAGACGCTGTTTTTTGTGTACAACAGACTTTTATTTAGACCAAGTGTTTTGAGCAAGAGATTTGTGACTGTGTTGGATGCATGTTGGACATGTTCCTCTTCAAATGCTGACCTATTCCATATGATATTTTCATGTACAACTGTAAAAAAATTTGGAGGCAAGTGTGGTCTCAAATTAATCTGATCTTCGGAACTAAATTTTCTTTTTCCTTCACTCATGTTTTCTTAGGTAGTCTCTCGCCTTGTTGGGAGAATGTTACACTTAATGTGAAAATTATTGACTTGTTATTAGCGGTTGCATTCCAACAAATTACCGTAAATTGGAAGGATTTCTCTAAAATCTCATATAAGGCATGGTGGTATACTGTTTGTCATAATCACAGATTGGATACCTCCTTTGTTTATCCTATATGCATGGCTACGAAACGCTTAGACCTGTGGTCACCTGTTACAATATACCTAGACGTTTGTGCCAAACAATGTTTCCAACTACAACCATCCCAGCAAGAAGTTCCAAAACCCCCTGAAACCCCCTATACGTTCCTACAATATCTATTAATCACATTATCTATTAATCACCTACTTACAAGATTCATTTGTACTGCTTAGATTTTCTAAATTTACCCATAAGTCTGGTTTCTCATTTCTTAATCTTTACTGTAGCAAAATGTATTTATTGTACTGATGTGTATTTAATGCTATGAACTCTGTATTGACACCTTTACTCTACTAATAAAATTTTCTTTTTAAAACTGAAAAGTGATCCACCTTCAGTATGTGTTAACCTGGCGGCAAAACTTCCCTCCACCACATGGCGCTGACAAATCTAAAAATCCTTTTAGAAGGAAGTCACATTCTTGCTCGCTCAGAGCTCTGCTCTGTCCTGCTTACTTTATGCTTCCTAACACACTTGACTCTACTGATGCCAAAGACCCTCAGCAGAGCAAAGTACGGCTTCCTGTGTCACTCTGATGCAGTTCAGCAGCTCAGATTCCAGGTTGCTGGCACGCTCCAATACCGCCCATCATCCCATGCAGCCATAAGGGCATGGGGCAGGTTTATGTCAGGTCCAAAGTCTTGGATATGCT
Source organism: Calotriton arnoldi (assembly GCA_963921515.1). Lineage (NCBI taxonomy): Eukaryota > Metazoa > Chordata > Amphibia > Caudata > Salamandridae > Calotriton > Calotriton arnoldi. The sequence continues at coordinate 149,252 of CAWUFW010017415.1, forward strand.
TTAGCTTAACTGTAAGATGCTTGAATTCAACACTACAAGTTGCATCGACATATTTTTATTGATGTACATGGGAATAGCAATGGTACAGTGATTCACTCATGCTATGACATTGATGATACAACCTGTAGTGAGGAATTCAAGCATCTTTTATCAGCAGTGTCTTGTCATCAGTTCCATGTACAGTGATTTTATTCAGTAACTAACCAAAAAAGAAAAATACAAACCTGAACAGTAACATACCCATCTTCCTCCCCCCTTCCATCTGAGCTATTAATGTAAATTATGCGGTTTTCTCCCCCCTCATGCGTGGGCCGAACAGGCATCTGTGCCCCACAATGCCATAAGTGGAGTCTCACCATATCATCCCCATATGACATTCAACACCTCCATCCCACCACTATAGGATGGAGAAACTTGTGCAGCTATGTCATTGGACGTCAGAGGTATATCAAGGTGGATGAACTTCATCATTAGTGGGGTCTTTAAATTTCTGTAAGATCATATCCTAAGCCTGGGCAATAAAGTATTTCCTCAGGCCCTCTCGCTCCTCCCTGTGCTGAGGAGTACTTTCTGCACAAGCCCAGGTTGACAGGGAGGGAACCGTAGGAGACTTCCAAAGTATAGCTGTGGTATCTTTTTCTAGCAGCAGGGCCAGGTCAAGGAATGTAGGTGCTGACCTCTGCGGGGCAGAGCGAGGGAAAAGTCCTAAGAGTGTACCATCCGGTGAAACAAGCGTGGGAATGGCTGGTCACGGTGCCCAATATTGATAGTAATCGAGACCAATAGGACTGTAGCAAGGGGCAGTACCAGAACATGTTAAGAAGGTTGCATCTGGGAGGGTGCAGCAAGGACACCCCGTGCTTGATCCAGGGAACATTTTATTAATATGGGCCGGGGTAAGGTATGCCCTATTCACAACATTAAATTGAACAACTTGTCCCGAGCCCTTAAGCTGAGAAACTTTATGGGGGTATTCCAGTATGGTGGTCCATTCAGTGTTATGAAAGGATCTGGCGAGGTCAGCTTCCCAAGCAGTTCTAAGAGTCGATCAGGATTGGGCAATCTGTTGCTGGAATGCTCTATAAAGCCACCATATCTAATGCTGTCTGCAGTCTCTTAAGGCCTTAAGTGCATGGGAAGAGTACAATTATGAAAAGTCTTCTTAATTTTTTTTAATTGATTTAAAAAAATTAAGTGACAAATATGTAATCTACTATATGCACAATTATAAAAATATGTATGAATTATATAGAATTCTATAGAAATAAAAAACAATAAAAATCTCATATTTTAAAAATATTTAAAACTAACATCTCTATCTGTGCTAAACCATTAAAACATGTAACATATAACATGACAATATATATATTCACACCTACAAAATGAATGAATAAATATTTAAAAGAAAGATGCTTTTTGGAGAAAAAAAATACAGTTCAGAAAATGAGAACATTTTTTAAAATTCTCCTCATCCTTTTCCCCTATAAATTAACATCCCACTACTAAGACATAACAATGTATTATATATTTTAATTTCAAAATATTTTTTTGATTTTTTTAACTTTCGAAAAAAATTATAAAATAAAAATATCTAGCTGAACTCTTTTTACATTCACACATATAAAAGATGTAACAATAGACTTAAAGAATAACAAAATATTGATAAAATGCTATTCATAAAAATATATCTTTTAGAACAATATATATGTAAGACTACTATTAAAGAATACCTACAAAACAGTATTCTAACCTGTGATATTTCCTACATCACAATATTCACTGCAATTATATTCTCTTATTACAATATTAAAAACTCAATATTTTGTCCAAACTCCAGAAAAGGTGTGAGAAGGAGTTGAGAACCTGGATCACAGGGACTGTGAACAGATAAACATGAGGGTTACATGTTTCGGTTATCTTACTTTCAAAGCATGAAGGAAATAAATATGAGTGCCATTTTATGTACTTTGCGTCATTATTTTTGACATTGATTGAGAATCAATTATATACATTTTGAATGTTGTTTCAACAGATTTCAGAGGATTTCTATGCAGGTCGTTTTTTCTGCAGAAACATAACAATATTTATGCAGATTTCAACAATAATTTAGAGATTTGTACTTCTTCTGACTTGTGTATCCTCTCCACAGAAACATACATTGCCCTTTTTTAACTTGTTTAACTTACACCTCTTACTCAACCTTCTTGCCATGCTAAGACCTTGGCCTCACTCTGCTGATCCTTCATCTGCCCCACTGCCTTCGGGTATCAACACTAACCTGGTTCCTTGTTGGACCCATTGGTTCATCTTCTCCTTGTCTCAGGATGAAGTCCCTGAGCGTCAGGTTTTGCAGCTGCCACAACATCCTGTCGCTGATCCTGAAGACCTGCACTGGTTCTGCCTTCTCTTTAGGGTACCTTCCCTGTCAAGTGTCCTTGAAAGTTGTGAGGCTGCCCAGCTCCAGCATTTCCAGTAATGACCCCTTTTGGTGACCTTCAGTCTGGTTTTAAATCTAGATTTAGTACAGAGACTGCTGTGCTCCAAAAAGCTGATGATACTTTCCATGTTCTGGGTAATGGTGACTCTTTTCAGCTTATCCTCCTGGACTTGTCATCAGTGTTGAACATGTTAAACAACATCACTCGCACTGAAATCCTCTCAGACTGAGTACGGCTAAATGACCATGTGAGCTACATGCAGACATTAACAGAGCAGCTACAGATGCACAATTCCAGCTTAGACCCCATCAGTGGATGAAGTTCTGTAACACTGATGCTAACTTTAATGCAGGAATTCTGGGGCATATTAGCAAGACTGGCGATAAAATTATCGCCGTTTTAGCGGCAGGAATCTGCCGCTAAAACGGCGATAATGGGCTTGCTAATATGCGTTATGGAATTCCAATAGAAGCCCAGGTTAGATGTCCTGCACATCTAAGCTGGGCTTCTATTGGAATTCTATAACGCATATTAGCAAGCCCATTATCGTCGTTTTAGCGGCAGGAATCTGCCGCTAAAACGGCGATAATGGGCTTGCTAATATGCGTTATGGAATTCCAATAGAAGCCCAGGTTAGATGTCCTGCACATCTAAGCTGGGCTTCTATTGGAATTCTATAACGCATATCAGCAAGCCCATTATCGCCGTTTTAGCGGCAGTTTCCTGCCGCTAAAACGGCGATAATTTTATCGCCAGTCTAGCTAATATGCCCCCCAATTCTTAATTTTACATGAGCTTCATAAATTCAAGACCCTTCTTGCAGATACCCAAGTTATCTCTTGCTCCTCCTTATGGGGCCCTGCATGTTGCAGTAAGACTGATTTTAGGCAGTAGACAGTTGCACCATATTACACCATTTCTCCTTACTCTTCGATGACTCCCTATTGGAGATAAAAGTGATACAGGTTGTATTGTTTTGTACTAAATGCTCAGTTCGGCACAATAAATACTGGACACACAAACATACAAACAGTTTATCTGTGGAGTACTCTCTAGATCTTCAACTCCGTCCTTCCCTCAGTCTGGGCGTATTCTGTTCTGTCTGCAATGCTTTAAAAACATCTTAAATGGCTTCCTTTCCGAAGTCACTTTCAGCTATGAGCACTACCCAGGCATCTGCCCCTTTAACTGTGAATCTGTCATTTCGAACTCTGGTATCTAACATGACTTACGATTTGGGGATCTGGAAGTAGTTTTTGATGTATTTTAATATACTCTGTAGTTAGATCCACTATTGTTACACACTGCATAGACTCCACTATTATATTATAGTTTACCTTTTTTTGATTGTCCTTTTTTGTAACTTGTTATGTAAATGTCCTTCTGCATCACCTAGTACTTACTTATGAACACTTCTAACAACCCCTTGGCCTTGATGCACTTTACAAAACTGCACCTGAATAAGTAAACAATGCCCCTAATGCCACGCCCCCCGCCTCCTTTCTTAATCCGATCTTTCCCTGCCTCTGTCTCCCTCTGGCACGCGCCTCCACTGTTCTATGAATCTACGGTGAACAGGAACATTACTCAAACCAACAACCCTAATGTATCAAGGGGACAAACATAGAATCAGCCATCCGCCCCGTCAAACAATGCAGCTTCCTGTGGCGAGGCTGGTGATGAAAAACTGAACAGCAGCAAAGGAGAGCCCGGGCCTGGCCACGGAAATGTGCTTTTAGTTTTAGGCCACCAATTCCTTAAGGGAAGATGAAAATTACCGGACACAGCTGAGCTGCCTTTCCCTTCCAGGTAGTAAGGTGTTATGGGGTGTTGCAGATTCCTGGAACAGTGAAAGTGGTGCAGGGAGTGCTCCAGCTGTTAACCCATTTCTGTCCGGACAGTATGAAGAGAAGGGGGGAGCAATGTTCCATACTCAGCAATGGCAGATAAGACATGGAAGGGGGGGTAGGTAGACAGCACCTCCTTGAAGTGGAGACATCCAGGGGACAGTGAAGCAGGGGTGGTGTGAGTGGTCTCTGCTGCAGGACACATGGGTCGGAGAGGCTTCCGGCTCCCACTGTTTTCAGTCGACTCTGCTCTTGATGGAGACCCCAAGAGTCAAAATCCTGCAGCAGTCAGTTCAGTTCAAAGACTTTATTTCAGTTAGTTAGAACCATAAAAGTCCTGTGGCTGTCATTCCTTGCCACCTTCTTGTCCTGGACATGCTGAGTGAGGTGGGAAATCCAGGAGCAGGAAGGGACACTGGCAGTAAACATGCATCACTCCTGCGTGTAAATATTAACAGAGGATCATAGGGGCGTGTTTATGAGCCCTTTGCGTCGCTCTTGCATCACACAATGTGGTGCAAGAGCGACACAATTATAAAATGAGATTTATGGCCCCACACAAGGTCACCTTGCGCGGTCCTGTGCGACTTAATGAATCTTGAGTAATGTAACGCAGCACAAATGGCTGCGTTGCATTACTCTGCACCAGGGAGGCATTTCCATGGGTCCCACGCAACATCCATGGATTTTGATGCATTCCCATGTTTACAAGAACAGGTAAACTTGGGAATGCGCTGAAAAGATATGCCTCCCAGAAGAGGCGTAACAGGGAGAAATATCTTTATTTCTCCTTGTTTTTTAACTCTTTCCAAGTGTGCTTCATTCTGCAGCACACACAGAAAGAGGAAAAACCCCCTCAGGATTCTTTTTGTGCAGGAAGGTGCCCCTTCCTGCAGCAAAACAACCCTGCCTACAACACAGGCATCCTTGCACCAAAGGTGCCTGCGTTGGTGCTAAGCTACCAAAATGGCGCCATGGCAAGGGAAAAGGACAGCAAAGCTCCGTATTGGATAAATACAGCACATTCCTGCCCTTTCCCTGTGACGCAATGCAGCGCAGAAAGGTGATTTGCTGCCCTGTGCCATAAAAGTCATAAGTATGACCCCTAGTCTTCTGCTCTTCTGTTTTTCCAATAGTCCCAGGTTGTATGCCTGTTTCGGTCATTCCACTGTCTATAGCCCTTAGTCTCAGTTTGCTTTGTTTCCCCAATGCCAGTGCTTAATTTGTAAAAGAGCAAGGGCCTGAGATAATTCGTGGAAAGCCACTGTGGTGGTCATTACCCACTGTGTCTACCAGCAATGCCAAATGCTATTCCATGTCACCTAACCCTGTAAATAGGGCCTGGACCCACATCTTTTATATATTTTTAAGTATATTAAGTAGTTGTTGATGAGGTGTGTTAAAAAAATGTAGAAACAGCGCCACCATGTGGGAGACTGTGATAAATAAGAGCCGGTGTTTACAATTAAGTGACATACTGAACACAGACAAACACTTTTCAGTCATTACTATTACAGTGGTACTAAATAGGATCAGAGTCACACAACAACAAAGAGTGGGCGTGGTAAAAGAGAACAATAGATTTTTTTGTAAGCAAATCATTTTTCTTTGTCTTCGAGGAGTTAAATGGTGGTTGTTCATTGACGCATCCTGCTACCCACAGATGCAATAGGAGTGATTGAAAAGAGACATTCAGAAACATTCAGTATAAAAGTTCATAAACCTATATGGAGTTGTAGTGCTTTTCTTTTGATGATGATGGCTTGATTCAACCCACATCAAATTCACATCAAAGAACAACCAACACGTGTTTCGTCCAAAGAACTTTCTCAAGGCTAGAAGAACAGAGTCTTATTATGAGTAGTAGTAAATAGAATAAATTTTATTAATCCATTGATTACAATAAAAATATGACATATGGCATATATCATTAAAAAAATAAATGTAACAATAATATAAAAGATTCAGCAATTAAAACTTTATGCGTCAAACTTACAATGATAAAATTCAGGCCAAACAGTTGAGAGTGTAAATTCTGCATGATCCCTACTTATACAAAGATTTGCATACATTATTTGACCATCTACAACTGTACTACCATTGTATTTAGTTCAGTCTATTACCTTTTATTAATAAGCTACTAATGTGCCTAATGTGCAAATTAAATTCCTCCTGTTTACAGCAAGCAGATTCCATACATACTCCTCCTAGTAATAAATACAATTTGCGTTCCATCTTCTACAGTAATTTACATGTTTTGTTCGAACGTTTGCCAATATATTATGATCTTCTTTAGCTCAGTCTATCACTTCACTTATGTACTATAGTGATAATGTACTATATGTGCAAAAACGTATACAACTCATTTCATTGTGCAACTGGTTTCCTTTGCCTCTAACGGCAGGTCCAGAAATCTATGTTGTTCAACTATCTGCCGCTGTATAATATTCTTCTTTAGCACATTCTATTTCTTCACTAATGAACTAAAGTGCAAATGAGCCAGATGTGCAAAGCGCATACAATTCATTTCATTTGTGCAGGGGAATCTTTTGTCTCTAAAAGAAGGTCCAGTACTCTGTTGAATCAAATCTGTGTCACTTCCCTCCCATTGTGTACAGACATTTACGCAGATATTGCTTTATAAGCCTGATCTAAAAATGGTATCTTCATTATTATTGCACTGCCTTCCCTCAGCCTAAAACAGTATCTAACCGCATCTGTAGTTTATCTTATTTTAGCATTTTTAAACAGGGATCGTAAATATATCTTCCGTTTAGACAACAATTTGGGGCAGATACATATAATGTGTGTAAGGGATGCGACAGCAGTTCCACAGAGCCGACAAATTGGACTGCTTCTAAGAGCTCGGTTCCATTTCCCTTCAAACTCCCAGATCGGAATATGCAATAGTCTAAATCTTAGAAATGTTCTTTTTATATGGCCAGATAGATTTAGACCTCAGTATTCTTGACTCTGTAGTATAAGTGTCAATTACTAAGTCCGTATGGTTGTATTTTACAGCTTGTGACTGATCCAAGGGCCACTGCTTGATCGTAAACGTATTGCAAATAATTGTTTTCTGAAAGGAGCAGTTCATTTGCCTTAGCTCCTGTAGGTCAGGCAATTCATAAGGTCCTAGTCCCATCAATATAGTATGCAATTCTATATATCACTGTATATTGGTCTCCCAACTCTTCAAATATCAGATGTTTCAGTGAAGATGGGTCTGCCTTGGCACATTCAATAATATAATTCACAGAGCTCCTGTAGTGCAACGATACCAAGGATTGTAGACCAAGTTAGAATCTCATGAGACAGTGACGGGTTGCAAGCCATAGATGCAATAAAGTGCGTATGCATTTCACAAAACATTTCTCAAAGCTAAAGATGACCTTGTTACTCATTGCTGGGGATGCATATAATAAATATGGAAATAATGTCATGTGTAGTGCTTTAAGTGATGGGCTCATTGCTTTTCCTCCAAACATATTCATGAATCTTAAAACAGATTTGGTGATCACTGTTGATTTTGATTTCTACTGGCTAGATGGCTTGTCCAGGATAGCTTGTTATCAAAAATCACTCCAAGGTATTCATACTGGTCCACTACTTCAAATGAAGTTTCTCCTAATGTCCACCCTTTTGCTTTTGTTGACTGTCCAAATGTCGCAATTTTTGTTTTTGACATATTGGCTATCAGTCCATTCTCTGTATTGTAATTGTGTGATTGTTTATTTGATGCTGGAGTCCTTTCGGTGTTTGGGACAGGATCACTAGATCATCTGCAAATGTCAGATATTTTATTTTTGTACTTCCTAACTTGGTGGAATACCCTGGTCAGACTTTAATGACATATCCATATCAGCAATATAGAGGAAGAATAGTAACGGAGCGAGGATACAACCTTACCTAAGGCCATTTTCAGTGCAAATTTAGGTGATAGCGTATTATCAAGTGTTAGCTTTACCCGTAGCCATGTTTCTGAAAGCAATTTGATAATAAAGTTCAATAGGTTCAGGTCGATTTCCCATGTTAAAAGCTTATTCCACAGTCTTTGACGACTGACCTTATCAAATGCTGTGGAATAATCCACGAAACAGGCATATAATGTTGTTTTCTGCATATGTGCTTCTTTTCCAAGTAGAGCCAATGTAATAATGTTATCAATTGTTGAACATCCTAGTGCAATCCTGTTCGTGTTTTTGGTATAAATAATTTTTCCTCTGCCCAGAGCCTTAGTTTATTTTGAAGATGTTTAGCAAATAGTTTCCCTTTGAAATCTAATAATGCTATTAATCTATAGCTGGTCGGGTCCAATTTTGGCTCTCGCTGGTATATTGGATGCGCAATCACTCCTTTCCAGGAAGATGGTATTTTCCCTAACTTGGTTACTTGCAAGAACAGCTGTTCTAACAACGAACTCCAGAAGGTTATATTTAACTTACCCACATCTATAGGGATACCATTTGGTCCGGCTGCTTAGGACGAGAGCAAAGTTTTTATTAGTTTAGATACTACTTCCTTTGATAAATCTGGAAATATTCCATCGGCTTATGGCGGTCTATAGTTACAGATGGTTACTGACTTGTACAGAGCTTTAATCTAAGTTTCCCACTTATCACTTGGGATAAACAAGTTGTCTAGCTGCTTGTGTGAAATTGTACCATATCCCATCAGAGACCAATACGCTCGTTCATTCTGGGATGAAATATCATGATATAATTTTGCATAGGCATTGTCCTCACTATGCCGCTTTATTTGTATGTTTCTTTTTTTAAATTATTAAATTATTATGAGTAGTCATTTGGTGGTAGAATACCAGTAGAAGGTCGACGAGCTATTGTGAAGGTCTGAAGCAGAGAAATATGTGGGAATAGTCTAAACCTGCCAGCGCACAATGTGTATTAGACGTAGTACCTTGAACTATTAATTAGAAGTAGTAACTTGTCATTGAAGAGGGATTTTGGTCTATGATAAGCAAACTGCAAGTGGTAGTAACCTGGTTTGAGGTGTCATTTCACACCATTTATCGTCACAGCGCCTATATTTGACACCCTGCACGGCTCACTTCGATTCTTGTGAGGGTGTTAAATTTAGTATCATTGAGCTAGTAATTAAGACCTACTTAAGATCTATCATTAGGCGCTAAGAAACAATTACATTTACGTTCTGTGCTATATACAAGGGCATTATTAGTTTTATTATTGGCCTAATCTACAATAAATGGTTTGTCCGAGGAAATGAAAGACCTTTAAAAGAGAACCAAACTGTGTGTCATATGTTTTAGGCACAGGGAGATAAAGAGAGATCAAGAATGCAGCACACATGCAAAGAGGAAGTAACCCAGAGAAATAAAGTTATTTCTCCTCTTTACACCAGCTTCAAGTAGGAGCACCATACTGGTGAAAACCGATGTTTACAGACTTTAGTAAATGTGGGCTTGCATCAAAAGACATGGGTGGATGCATGGAAGCGCCAATGCTCCATCCATGTTACACCTCCTCTAAGCAAAGTAACACAAGGCAGTGATATACTCTGCGTTACTTTTTTTTTTTTTTTTTATATATTGTCATGCAAAGCCACATAAATCAGCATTTGCGTGGCTTTGTAAATACCAAAAGAGATTTTGCATCTCAGCTGCACCAAAAAAGTGATGCAACCCCAACCACAAACTCATAGTAAAGAGTTTTCAATTGTCCTTTTCAAATGTATAATTGTCAAGTTGCTAATGGTTCTTCTTCAGTGTGCAAGGCATATGTTAAATAACTTGTGTCTTTGATTATTTCAGCTGTAATCTTTGTGTAAAAAATGTTGCATGTAAGGACTATTACAGTTACATTAATAGAGAGCGGCAAAGCACCAGCGGCATTAACATCCCTGTGATAACGATGATCAGTGAGGTACAGGCAGACATTGTGATCCAGACTGCAAGACGACAACCAAGGGTGACTCTCAGTGCACTGGGAAACTACAGAACAACCCAGAAATCAGCAATCACACCACTGATAACTGCCAATATTAAAGTGCAAGACACAGGCAGCCAGAGGGGCTTCAACAAGCACTGAGGCAATAACCTTCCACTTCCCTTGTGTGAGCAAGGGGGGTGGATTTACGTAGAAAATGTATTTATTTAGGAGTTTGTTCTACGGTTCTAACAAGCTTTCTGTAACTAAATGTTGTGAGATAAATCCCACAATAAAAGTATCCATCTAGACCCCGACTGTGGCCCTCGGAGTGAAAGAAATGACCCAGAGTGTACCAGTTATGTTCAAGATACGTACATATGGTAAGGAGACAAGGAAATGTAGCAAGAATAAGGGGGCCTTCTGACCTCTCAGTACATCTTCGCGTCTATCCTCTGGTTTCCTCCTTCCCATGAACTGCAGAGCTGTGTATCCCTCCTCGTCCTCTGGTTTCCTTCTCCCCTGGAACTGCTGAGCTGTGTATCCCTCTTCATTCTCTGGCTTTCTACTCCCCTGGAACTGCAGAGCTGTGTATCCCTCCTCGTCCTCTGGTTTCCTCCTCCCCTTGAGTTGCAGAGCTGTGTATCCCTCCTCGTCCTCTGGTTTCCTCCTCCCCTTGAGCTGTAGAGTTGTGTATCCCTCCTCGTCCTCCATTGCTGAACTTCTAAAACTGGTCTTCTGTGCAAACAGGATGAGCTCTGAATGTCAGCTCTCTGAGCTGGTTGGCCAGGTCATTGTTGCTTGAGCTCTGCACAGGAACCAGGAAACCACCAGCCATCGGACAGAAGGTGTCAGATTGTGAAGAGCTGCCCACAATCCACAGAACAACAACAGAAAGAGATCAAGTGATTGTAATTTTCATACCTGCAATATTCATGTTTTAAGTGGTACCTGGTGTAACTGTGCACCCAGACCTCTTAGAAGTTCTCCTTCATGTATCATTCCCAAAGGATGAGGAGCCCTGGGTACCGAATGCTCCCTATTATATCTGGAGGTTTCAGAATGTGTGAAGACTAGAGCTCACGGTGTGAGTAAAGCAGGGACTGGTTTCGAGATGGGTATCATGGAAAATCCCAGGATTTCTGAAGGAAATGCACAATCGAGAGGAGAACCCACTATTTATTGTCCTCCACCACGCGAATGTATGACTTCTTTCAGGAATCGCAGGATCTTCTGATCTCCCCCAACTCTAAGTCATGCCCTCAGTCCTTTTATGGCTACAGTTACTCTTTGTAGAGTTCCGCAAACATTCACTCCAACACAACTTTACCTTCATAAAACTTCTGGCACATAAGGTTGAAAAGCTGTAATTAGCAGCTGAATGTCCTGTATTTTTTAAACCAAAAGCCATACTGTTGCGAGTAATAAAATATGATATCCTGCACTCCTTCTGGAAATCATCACCTTAAAAGTGATTTTAAATTTATCAGGAACCAGGGACTGGGGACAAAGTCGGCTGTCTATTTCACAGACACACAACAGATTGTAAAGTTCCGAAACGGTCTACCTTTCACTATGTCTGGGCTGAGTGAAAAGGATTCTCTTCAGAAGAGTAGATATGCAGAGGACAAAGAGGACATGGTTTATGTAGAAAATGTAAAAAAAAAAATGACATTTTGATAGTTAAATTAAACAATAAGCTATGGGTTCCTAGAACCAGTACAAGGAAGCAGAGCTTACCTCTCAGAAGACTGAGCCATATGTCCCATTTCAGCCTGTACCTTTCCCTGTACCCTTACCGCCATCTAACAGATTCCATGCTGGTGAGGGTTGCGTCACCCACCACTTGTCACACTTGTGATGGAGGGAGCGCTGGGAGATAAAGCTTGAATTCCTTCCATCATGCTCCATACAGGAAGGATGCAGGTCAGATAAAGCAAACACAAGGAGATGATGGACGGAGTGCTGAAACTTTTCAAACACTCACCCCCAGTCACAGATCTGGGTTGAATCCATCATCATTCTTTAGCTCACTTCGCCACCCCAGTTGAGACACAGCTATATGCAAATCAGTCTTGACCCTGTGCCTCATGGGAACAGTCCAGCCCGAACTGCCAAGCCATGTCTTCCCTGGACCGGAATCAAGCATCCTGGGACCGGTTTCGGGCTAACAGCCCTCATCAGCCAGGCTAGCTTGAATCCAGTGGCAAAGTGAGCAAGGTCAGATAAAGCCTGCTCATCTTTCTTATAAATACTACTTGGGGTTTGGACCAGCTAAACCCTACTGCTATAGACCGGAAGCACAGAAGAACATGAAAAATGTTCTAATAGAGAAATTATAACCACATCACTTAAAAGTTTTAAGTTAAAACTAAATTGATAGGGAGGCGCGCGCAGCGGCGATCCAAGATGGCCGCTCCTTAGTTCGGCTCCGAGTCACGGAGGAGCGCCAGCTATCGAGGGAATCTTGTCTGCGCTCAAAACATGCAGAAAACCACGGATTTCGACTGCAGAGGACATGCTGTGCGCTGAGGCAAGCTTTTTCTTCGATAATTGAGTCCTCTTCTACTGGTTTTTAGCCTCAATCTTTCTCAGCCTGCGGCAGCCGCCATTTTGATTTTTTCCTCCTCACAATCTCTTCTCATCTCAGCGCTTTCAGTGCCGCCTCACTGCCAAATAATGTGCTTTTTTTCACTTTTGGTCCCCTTATGGGGTGGATATCACTATTTGCTGCCTCAGTTATCCTAGTGGCAGCGCCTACACATATTTTAATTTTTTTTTTTTCGCTATCATTCATGGCGTCATCAAGAATAATTATTGACCTCTAAGTCTATTTTCGCTATATGGTCAGTGGATGTTTCTTTTTATTGGTCTATATTGGCAGTGTGACTTCAACTATTTGTGCTGATAATTCTTTGCGGTTGGCTGGACGGAATTAAGTACTTTGCAATGGATGCCTCTAATTCCATTAAATCTCATGGGGCATCAGGTTCCAGTGCTGGAGCTCGCAAGGACTCTGCTGTTGCTGCTAACAAACGAGCTAAGAAAGACCCATCCTCCCCATCAAAGTCTCCTCTTCCTCTGACGTTAGAGGATATTATGGATGAACTGCGCAACATAAGACCCTTCATGTCCGAGACCACAGCCTCACTTCAACGTATTGAAGAAAAATGGTCTGGCCTCGAGTCTCGTATTTCAGATGTGGATCAGAAAATTAGTGACGCACAGGACGTTGTCGCCAAAGTGGATTTTCTTACGAAAGAAGTAACTCATCTTAAAAAAGTTACAGAAGATTTAGAAAATCGAAATAGGCGCAACAACCTACGCATCTATGGTGTTCCAGAAGGTTCTGAGGGGTCGGACATGATCTCTTTCTTGAAAACCCAAGTTCTACAAATTGTTGGTCTGCCAAAATCCGCTGACCTCAACATTCAAAGAGCACATAGACTGGGCCCATCACATTTTTCTTCGGCAGCTAAACCTAGAGGCATCATTGCGTACTTTCTATTATATTCTGACCTTATGGCAATTCTCAATGCTGCAAAACAAGACAAACAAATGATTTGGTCTGGACACAAAATTTTCTTCAGCCAGGATGTTTCAAAGCCAACTGCCAACCGTCGCAAGGAATTTTTAGACCTCAGACCAACGCTTAGATCCATGAATGCTCGCTACGGTCTCATCCACCCCTGCTTCTTTAAAGTGACCTATAAAGATCGTACTTTTACTTTTGAAGACCCAGCGGAACTTCGTAAATTCATTCACGTTAACAAACAAGACGCCATGGACCTAAGCAAACCTTAATTGTTTTCTTGTTTATCTTCTTCCATCTCTTTTAGATGTTCCCTGTGTACCCCTGTGGTTGATGTTCAAATCCTAGTTATCGTTATGTATGTGGTGTTTTATCCTCCTCGCAGCAATACACCCTAGCGTTTGGTAAGTTTCCCTCTTCATTGTTCCTTTACGTTGCTACTCTTTTGCGACTTATTTCCCTTAGTCCTCCTTTTTATCTGTAGTAGTCAACTTGTTTCTCCTCCGTGCTCCCCGTTCGGAGTGGGCCGTCTTGCCCTTCTCGCCCCCCCTCCTGCATTATTGTTCTCCTTATAGCTGTTCAATATGACTAAAGCTCTCTGGCTTCTGGTCATCTTTTTTCTGCTATCTTCCTTAGGGCGACATTGTTCCCCTTTCCTTTTTCTCTTCTGTCTCCTTTCATTCCTCCTTTCCTCTCTCATTCATTACTGTCCTGCCTTCTACTTCACTCTATGTATCTCTTTTCATTTTGTATTTTTGGTATCTTCTGTATTCTTTTTCAATTCATGTTGGAGTTTCCACCAAACACATTCGCTCATTTTCCTTCCTCCGCATTATTTCATCTCTTCACAAATTTCTTTTTCTTTTAAATCGATCCTGTATTTTCCTTTATGTACCCTTTTCCTGATTGATATTTTCCTCCCTATTTTTTACCTCCCATTTTCTAGCTGTTATCTTTTCTGCTATCTATTTTTACACAAATCTCTCTGATGAAAGGCCTCCGTATAGTTTCATGGAATGTTAAAGTTATCCATAATCCTGTCAAAAAACAACGTGTTTTGTCTCACCTTGCTAAATTAAAATGTCAGGTTGCACTATTGCAAGAATCACATCTCGGGGAACAGGATTTATCTTCTCTCCGTAAACAATGGGTGGGAGATATTTTTTGTTCTCCTGCGGCGAATAATAAAAATGGAGTGGTTATACTATTTCACAAATCTTTGAATGTCTCCCTCCAGAATGAATTGAAAGATGTTCATGGCAGATGGCTTTTCTTAAATGTTAAAGTTAACGATGCTCAATTATCTTTTTGCAATGCTTACGGTCCCAACGGTGTTGATTTAACTTTTTGGAATGACTTCTCTATTTTGCTCTCCTCACATGCCTCTGAAAATCTAATTGTTGGTGGTGATTGTAATCAACTTATGGACCCTTTTGTAGATAGGAAATCACAAGCGAAGTATATTCCCAATAAGATGCAAAAGTCTTTTTATAAAGCTATTACCTCCAGAGGATTGATAGATTCTTGGAGAACCTCCCACCCGGATGTTCTAGAATTTTCCTTTTTCTCCCCTGTACATAAATCACACTCACGTATTGACTACATCTTTCTCACTCAACCCGCCCTTCAATACATGACCAGCGCAGAGATAGGCTCCATTCTCATCTCAGACCATGCTCCTGTCATATTAGATATGGACTATCCCTCGTCTCCTCCCTCCTCCCGACGTTGGCGTTTTAATAATTCCCTATTACTAGATACGCAATTTACTGACCAGTTCAAGATATTTACCCAGGAATTCTTCCTAAATAACCTATCCTCCACTTCTCAGTATCATTTTGTATGGGATGCCTTTAAAGCCGCCGCCAGAGGTTTTATTATTAATTTTGTTTCCCGGAAAAAGAAAAAAGCGATCCTTAATTCTACACACATCCTGAATCACATTAAATCCTTAGAACATAAGTATTTTACCTCTAATTGTCCTGATACTCTTTCAGCTCTAATTAAAGCTAAACTACAATACAATAAACAGTCGTTAGATTCTGCTTGCAATAATCTCCTGAAATTTAATGCCAAGATGTATGGTGGACGGAATAAAGCAGGCAGGTCTTTGGCTAATTACTTAAAAATTAAAAAACAAAAATCTAAAATTGTGGCCATTATAGATAACTCTGGAGCTCGACATACTTCAGTTGCCAAAATACTTGAATGTTTTACTGATTATTATACTGCCCTATACACCCCAGAATCCATTCCCACTCCTGATCAAATCGACTCCTTTTTTCAGAGCATTCCCAAACCCCCTACAGGTCACTCTGACCTCTCATCTTTAAATGCACCCATTCTAGAACAGGAAATCACTGAAGCCATTACTCTCTTACCAACAGATAAAACTCCCGGTCCTGATGGATTCACGGTTTGTTTTTTTCTTCATTTTAAACAACTCTTGGTCCCCCAGTTATTCACACTAATTAACCATTTTCTCACTACCGGTGAATCACGCGGATCCTTCACTCAGGCAATGTTATGCTTAATACCTAAGAAAGATAAGGATCCCTCCCTCTGTAAAAATTATAGACCGATTTCCTTGATCAATACCGACTGTAAAATCTATGCTAAACTGCTTGCCCTTCGTATAAATAAAGTAATCCCAGATCTCATCAATATATATCAATCTGGCTTTGTTAAAGGACGTTCTATTACTGATAACTCTAGAACATTTCTTAATATTATCCACTTGGCTTCCAAATTTGATTTTCCCGTCGCCGTCATCACACTGGATGTTGAAAAAGCATTTGATAGGGTCAATTGGGACTTTATTTTTGGTGCACTTAAGTGGCATGGCTTTAGCCCACCCACTATCAAATATATTCATCTGCTATACTCTGCCCCCACTACTTCTATTTGGGTAAACGGATGTCAATCCGCCTATTTCCCACTTCTTAGAGGGACAAGACAGGGGTGTCCTCTTTCCCCTCTCCTATTTATTCTTGCTTTAGAGCCCTTTCTAGAAAAACTCAGATGTTCACCACAATATACAGGCTTTAAATTTAATAATATCGACATCAAATTCACTGCCTACGCTGATGATATCCTCCTTTATATCTCTAACCCATCAACTTCCCTCCCAGCATTCTTCTCCCTTCTACAAGAATACTCTTCTGTTTCTGGCTATAAGTTAAATATTGATAAATCCGAGGTCCTGCCCCTAAACAAATATTGTCTTCCATATATGTTTCAAGACACCGGATTTGAATGGAACTCCAAAAGTATTAAATGTTTAGGGACTCTTTATGCTAATAATATCAGGGAAACTATTAAAATTAATCTCGCGGAAATACTTAAAAAATGATCAAATCTCACGGAAAGTTGGTCTCCCCTTTTTCTTTCCTGGTGGGGCAGACTAGCCACGATTAAAATGATGCTTCTTCCAATTGTTAATTTTATCCTTTCTATGCTCCCAGTTTCTCTTCCCAACTCGTTTTTCTGTCCTATTTACCGCTCTTTGACTAAATTGCTTTGGAATAATCGCAAGGCCAGGATTTCACTCTCTCGTTTACAACTCTCCAAGCAACTGGGAGGAGTAAATTTCCCTAATCTTAAACGTTATCACTCTGCGTTTTCTTTGAAACAAATATGGCTCCTCTTATCTGACTCTGCTCATCCTCCGGCGACAGCTTGGAGCTCCATAGAACAAGCGCAATACACACCATTTCCTTTTCTTTTAGCCACCCGTCTTTCCCAACCTCCTAAACGTCTCTTTTCACCTACCTTTACTCACTCCAAAACAATAGCTACCTCCCTGTTTACTACTCACCTGTCTCCTGCGTAACACGTCTTTTGCACTCCAATCTGGTATAACAAACATCTCAAAATTAATAACAGAGCTCTATTTTGGAAAGAATGGATCGACAAAGGCATCATCACATTCGACCATTTATTAAAAGATGGTTCCCCTATGGAATACCCTGAGATACAAAGTTCCTATGGTATTTCACCCGCATGACTCCATCAATATCCCTCACTTAAAGTCTACATGATACTTCTTGTTTCTCAAAGTAACCCTGCTAATACACAACATCAATCCACTTCTTCCCCTTTGGACTTCTCAACTCAATTTAAAGCTGCTGCTATATACAAGTTACTTTCCCGCCCTGCCAATGTCCGAACTAAATCTAAACTAGAACTTATGTTGGAAAAGGACCTGTCACAGGATTTCTCTTTTTCAATATGGGACTCCATTTGGTCTAAAATCCACACTTCCTCACGCTCTGCTAGTACAACCCAGACCTTATATTATTTTTATAACAGACTCTTTTTTACACCTACTGATTTACATAGATTCAAGTTGCTGGACTCCCCAAAATGTTGGTCTTGTTCCCACGGAAGCAGTGACTTTTTGCATATGTTTTTTCATTGTCCCAATGTTAAAGCTTTGTGGCTTTCTATATGGTCCAAATTGAATGTAATTTTAACTACTAATGTACCTTTTGATATTTTACATATTTTTTTAGGTAGTTCATCTATGGTCTGGAATGTGCACAGTAATGTAGGCAAATTTATTGATCTGCTTTTAGCCATTTCCTTTCAGATTATTACTACTAATTGGAAGGATACCTCGAAAATTTCTTTTCAAGCTTGGTGGAATTTGCTTTGTCACCATCATAGACTTGATCGAGCTTATGCTTCCTCTACGTCTTTGTTGGTTAAAAAAGACCTGTTGTGGTTACCACTAACATCTTTTCTTTCAAGTTGTTCCACTCGAATGTAATTATACAGGATACCAATGTGTTGCTTAGTATATTTTAAAAGTTTATTCTATCTGTTCATTGCTTCTCCTCTCTCTTCTTTTCCTTAGCTGTACCCCTTCCCCTCTTTCCCCCCTTCTCATTTCTTTCTTTTCTCACTCTTTCTTTACTTAAAATTTTAAAATTGCATTTACTCTTAGTACAGATTGTATCTATTGAGGATGTTTATTTTTCTCATTGTCTTATGCATTTTGTCTTAATTCTCATCCTTTACCTCTTAAAGCGTGTATTGATGTTTTACTCTGTTTAATACCTTAATAAAGCATTCTAAACTAAAAAAAAAAAAAATTGCTATATGGTGCTGGTGTTCTACAACAATATTGAGTGCAGAATATCAACTACTACTGTATGTACCTTGATAACATACATATCTCCATGGTATAAAGAGGTGGATTTGAGAAATACAAATGTATTCTTACCTTACATACGTAACTTGATGATACACACATTTTCAAATATGTCGCAGGATTCCTTCTATAGAATCAACTAAGGATAGTATTGTTGATTATATTCTACAGCAGAGATACAAAGTGCCCTTATGTTTATACTTTACTGTTCAACAGGAGTAAAAGACAAGATGTATATTATACATCACTGGTGCAGCAATTTATTTCCTCTATTCATTTTGTTTGCATTTAAGAAATAATGAATACTTTTTTGAATTATTGATTCTATTGATATGATCTTAGTGAAAGAGTAATTAGCTGCATCCCCTCTTGTGAAACCGCAGAAACACGGATCCATGGTCCCAGGAAGCCCTGTGTTGCTGAGGGCCACAACCCACCCTCGTCAGATCCTCTCCGACCACTGTAGGTGGCAGGTAGGACCACCATCAATCCTCCGCCTTGCACAGGTGCATTAATGAAACATCATGGCGGACCCCACTCCACTTGGTCAAAAGTAAAGAGATACTTTCTTATTGCGAGCACTAAAGACTATGACATGCTGGTGTTTAGAGACTTCCTAAAATGTATTGAAACCATGACTGCAGGCATATAAAATTCAAAGTTTGCAAATATTTGTGAACTGCAACTATCAGAAGACATAGAGGCAAGAGTATTGATCAACTGCAGATGAACATAGTGCTAGATGCCTTCTAGCAAGTGTGCTGTCACACAGCCGGAGAGCGGTTTCATTTATGTATGTGATGGTTTAATTGTGAAAATCCTGCATGCACTTGTACACGTATGAATATTATTACATCTATTAAAATAATGCATTTCATCAGCCATGCTGTTTTGAAACTGCATTTACAATGTACGCCTATGGTGTACCAAGATGCACAGACCTACTTGTCTGCAAGGGTCCTCATCTCCTTTCACATTGGCGCTTGTAAGCAAAAAAGTTACATTCTTGTTAGCAAAGGAGAGAGGCTTCTCCCTTGTATCTCAGTTGCAAGGCCTTCTCATGAGAATGGGAACAACTGCTCCAGCTCCTGTTATCTGTAACTTCTCTTTCGGTCATGTGACTCTTTCCTATGCCTATGTGAAGAAAATGTATAAAAGTAATGCCATTTTGAGGGATGTTAGCATTATATGCTCAGTAAATTTGGCAGGGAAAAGCTACCTTGGTTTGTTTTGTGAACAAGCTCCAAACTTCGAGTAGGCTGAGACAGTGTTGTTATAGGGCGTGATTCACGAAGGGCCTCCGCACACGTGGCGGACGCCCCGCAGTCAAGGGGGATTCTCCGCACTTGGGACAGAATCTCTGCAGTGTCATTGAGGAGATTTCACCACGAGTGCGAAGACTCCCCCACGACTGCGGGGCCTCCGCCACATGTGCGGGGGCCCTTTGTGAATCAGGGCCATATATTTTTGATTTTCTGGAATTTGAGTCATGGCCCTGTAGAAAGGATAGAAGATAAAAGAATCACGTGCTTGGAGGCCAATGCAACTAATAAATCATATGTCATTTTGAATGAAACTTACAATTGCAGGGTTTAAAACATCTCTCCAGGATATCACCTATCATCCTTGCAATGAGGACAAGGTCAAGTTAAAAAATCAACAATAACGACCAAGCAATAACTATATTAAATGCCTCAGCAACAGGGCATAACTTCATGCTCACAAGTAAATATTCAGACATAGATCGCAACTTTCTTTTCTCTGCAACTATTAGGAATTATAAACATCTTCTGGGATCAGGGTGTCAGTGTGAAAATCACACTGTTTCTGAAAATACTGGATAACATTGGGAATAACACTGTTCAATGTATAATATTCTTTAGAGTAAGTGCTTAAAGTCTCATGTTACACAGGCAGTTCCACCCTGTTAAAGATTATATGACAGACAGACCTTTAAAATTTCAGTAATTAAACCAGAACTTGGACAATTTCATTAAAGGTAAATGTAAAAGGAGACATCAAGTAGTCAAAACTAACGCATGACTTCCTGCACATTTAGAAAGAAATTGGGGCATATTCTCAAGAACGTGTGATAACCATCGCAAAAGTAACTTAACGCAACCTTCAACATCGCAGTCTATGGCGGGAAATTAACGCCTTGTTAACCAAGTATTCACAACACGGCGGCACCATGCGATAGTCCCCAGATAACGCGTCAACTGACCGCGTTAAAATCAACGCCACGCCGCAAAAATGCGAAACACTAACGCAAAAAAAGCTGCGATGAGGCCAATCACGATACGAAAATCAGCGAAACCCAGCTACAGGCCTGCAATCCACACGCATCAGGCGTGAACAATCACCATACAAGTAGAAAAAAAACAGACAAACAAATGCCAAACAACAGCGAAGCACAATGGACGTTTCCGGAGCAAGTACGGAGGAGAACCAGAACCCCACAAGCCCCCTGGAGGACCATCCTGGGACTTCAGGGTCAGGGAAGGGCAAGGACAAGAAGAAGAGGAAGACAAAGTTCAGTCCGGAGGAAAACAGGATCCTGATAACGGAGGTGACAGAACACCATCAACAACTGTTCGTCACCTCCACTGTGTCATTGGCAACAAAAAATACAATATGGCAGTCCATCGTGGACAAGGTGAATGCAGTCGGAGTGCTGAAGAGGACAATGGACGAGGTCAAGAGGCGCTGGAATGATGTCAAGCGCAAAACCAAGCTGAAACTCGCCAACAACCTGAAGGCAGCAATGCAGACTGGAGGTGGGAGCCCAGCGCCACAGGAGGAGCAGGACGACATGGAGGAAATGGTGTCCACAGTCATCAGTGGGGAGACGGTGGCAGGAGTTGGGGGCCCGGACACTGCTCAACAGGACCCGACACAACAGCAACAGGGTGAGTAACGACCAGGGCCTGGGGGACGGGGGAGATGGGCACAATGGCACACATGCACAATTAAGTTGAGCACATCTGCAGACAAACCATGCCCCAGACCACCAACTCCCACCAAGAGACCAACGTACCCAAGTATGCAACATGTCAACACTGTACAAGCACAGAAGTCAAAGGCACACCTCATGAAAGTGATAAGGGGCAGCAAAATCTGAGCTGCAAGGGCGACTCCCAAAAATGCAGCACACACATCACATGCAGAGCACATCTACATTGACAACGATGTGACACAATCCGCAAAACACCTACAACAGAACACAGGACACAACTGGTGCCGCTTGGGTGCAGACACTGGCCAATCACAATTGGCATTGCAGGGAAATGTGCGTTGATAATGTACAAGTACAAACACACACACGTCTGTTGTCGAAATGTCCACTGTCCCCCATCAAATAGGCAGCTCCTCCCAAACAGCCACAATGTACCCAGTCATGCTGTCTGTATGTAAACATGTACAATGCGACAACATACATGTGGACACATTGTTAAACTGCATCTCCCCTTCACATTGCAGAGGGAGAATCAACACCCCCTGCAGAGCAGCCCGACCCTCTCTTCTCTGTAGACGAAGAGGACGACCACAGCTTCGACTCTGACGCCCTCCAACTGCTCGTGGACAGCCTACGCAGCCCACTTCCAGGAGCTGGGCCACCCAGCTGCTACGAGGAGACCCCACCCCCTGCACAGACCACACAGCAGGCAGCACCCACCACCACTGCTGCCTCCCAGGACCCCCACGGAGAACACATGGCCTTCCAACGCCGTGTTTTGGGGTGCCAGGAGAATCTGGCTGAACAGGTGCGGGTGGGCTTCGACCGCATGGCAGACAAACTAGATGCCATACGTGGGTGTCTAAGTCCCATCAGGGACCACTCACGGTCCCTAACGGACACCCACAGTCCGCTCCATGCTCTCCAACGGACCATGGCTGACATCGCTGGAGCCCTGACTCAGAGAATAGTACAACTGTCCAGTCCGAGTGGCTCTAGCGATGTCACACGGGAGTTGGGAAACATGCGGAGGTGTCTGTGGTCACCAGACTGGGTGTAGTTGGGAGTTGGGCTTTGTGCATTCCTCCTAGACAGCCACACATTATGGGCACTTAGGTGTGTCTTGCTGGGCCATCTCTGGTAGGATGGGAGGGAGGAGCTGGGCACAGCCACACACCTGAATATGTTGTGTACTGTCCCCACACAAAGGGCTTCATATTCCTTGTAGTTTGCCTTGAGGCAGGGCAGGGGAGGCAAGGTATCTGTGCACTTCAAAGACATGTCTTTTTGAGTCTTCCCCACTTCAAAGGCACCAATGGGTATAAAGACAGGACCTCAGACACAACCACTTCAGTACACTTCTGGACCTGTGGATACTCTGCCAGGAAGAAGGACTGCAGTGCTGCTGAAAGACTGCCACTCTGCTGGACTGTCAATCTGCTGGACTGCACTCTGCTGGACTCCTTCTTTGCTGTGCTGATCTGCTGCCTGTTGTCCTCTTGCCTGGGTGAGAAGTACTCGACCTGCATCTCCTGACCCCAGATTCCAGAGTGACTCCAAGGGCTAGTTGGCTGCCTCCTGATCTGAAGCCTCAGAGACATAAGAGGCTTCCAACTCCTGCACCAGGACTCTGCCATCTGTGAGTCTATCCTACCAAGTGGTGCCACCCCAGTCCTGGACCCTTAGAAGTGGGCCTAAGGTGCTTGCCAGTGGAACCGATGCATCCTCTCTGCTTATCGATGCATCCCCCAGCTAAATTGAGGCCTTTCCTCAACTGAGTGGCGCATCACAAGCAGAACCAAAGCATCGCCCCTGCTGCACAGATTGGACCCGACACAAAAGATTTGCATCGCTGCCACAATTCACATCTTGCGACTGACACATTGCCTTTGGAACGGCCAGTGTAGAAAGCATTCCCCAGCGCAGGTCCTTGCATCTATCTTTGACAGCAACCTCGACGATGACCCCAAGAATCCACATTACAGCATCACCACTCATCAGAATCGATGCATCGCAACCCTGATACCAGACTTCGCATAACAGGACCTCGCAGCGCAGCCTTGCCGCAGCACAGAACCGAAGCATTGTGTCACTGCATGACGCATCTTCTCCGCGGATACATGTAGCGCTCAGCAACCAGGATTAAGGGGTCTAACTGGGTCCCTGTAGCTGGCCCGTGCTCCATCACGGTCGGCCTGAACTTGTGACTTTGTTCTGGTCCGGTGCGACCAGATATCCCCAAAAGTGCTGTGTGCTTTTGGCACTACATTTCACTATAAACTTTAAATTTCAATATCTCCAGTTCTCCTAATTGGATTTTTGTCATTTTGGTCTTGTTTTATTTATTAAACTAAGTTCTCTTTTTTCAACCTGGTGTAGGATCCTTTTAGTGTGGTCGGTAACCAGTGGAGGGCCCTTAGTCTGTGGGAGACTGGTTCGGATCTGGGAATGTCCAGCACTAGCCTTGCTGCTGCGTTCTGGAGACTCTGAAGTTTAGCTAGGTATTGTGCCTGAATCCCTGCATATAAAGCATTGCCGTAGTCCAGTCTGGACAGGGCCAGCGCCGTAACCACTGTTTTACGTGAGTCATGGGGGATAAAAGGACATATTCTTCTGATCATCTTTAATATATACCAAATGGTTGAGGACAGATTATTGATCTGGGCGTTAAAAGTCAATTTCTCATCGAATATGACTCCCAGATTTTTGACTTTGCATACTGGGTCTGCCTGACTGCTCTGGCCAAGCTACCAGAGGGTGAGGACAGGTTAATTTATGGTATGCCTGTCCCTTACCCTGCCTAGGAGTGTGGTTACTGATTGACCATGGCTCATACCCCAGTCAACCAGTAACCTAATTTCTACCAGGCACGTTGTATGCAAATTAGAGAAGCCTCACACATTTACTTTCTGCTCGAGCCCCCTAGAACCATCCCTGTCTATGATGTGGGAAGCAAAATGAAGTTATGTTTGCCACTGACTCTTGCAGAAATGTGAAGCTTAGAAATAAAATAATAAACCAAATAAAGCAATTGGGTATTGAGAACTAAAGTTTCTTTATGTTATTGAATGAAGCATATTGCTGCCTAATTAAGTCTATTCAGGGGGCCTTTATAAATCAAGACTACCAGGCTATTGGTTGGTTGTGTGTGTGTGTGTGTGTGTGCGTGCGTGCGTGCGTGCATGTGTGTGTGTGTGTGTTTTTCTCTGGCCTTACAGGCTGGGACACTGAAATTATGCTACAGGAGAGGATCAAATACGAGGCAGGATTGACTAAGTTATGTGGCAAGAAAAGGCAAACTTTGAAGTACATCCGCTTACAGTCTTACTGCTTTTACATGTTAACACTGTCTGGGCAAAGGTTCCACGTAATCAGTAAGAGTTTGACACTCAAACGCTGTAATAGGCAATTGAAAGTTGACCAGTCTACTTTTGCAAAGACCTTCCAATGTGCGGTAATGTGTTGCTGTTTTTTTTGTAACTTTTGATCTGTTTTAGCTAAGAAGTTTTTCTTGGGCAAAAAGTTTGCAAATTATGCAACAGATGATGAATTATGTGGCAAATCCATTATTATGCGGAAATGCCAGGCCCGTAGAATCACATAATGACAGTGTCCCTGCTTATGAAGAAGCCCAGCACAGGCCATCTCATCTTCTATGTGGAAATCAGGATATTTACATCAAGGCAGCTGCCCTCAGGGATACATCGATCACAAGGTGACCTAGTGTTCATCCACACATGGACCTTGCCTCTTTATGTAGATCGAGGCTCTAGTTCAAAGATTCATGGCATCTTTCACTGGACTGAGCGCCTCCACTCTCCCTGCATAGTGTAAGGGTCTCTCACACTCACACCTTCTATGGTGAGCACATAGGAAAGGAGCTAAGCTGTATTCTTGTGAGCTGCTGTGAGAGTCAAACTGCCTATTTAATTCACTTGTGCACCAAATTTAGAGCAAGGCTACAAACCCTATGCGAGTGCTGTGACCAGTCCAGTCCTGCCTACAAGAACGCAGGGGCAGATTTACGTTTCCTGGCGCATCCCTGCAAATCAGCAGGGATGCGCCAGGAAAGATGCGTGACGCAAGTTTACCCTTGCGCCACCACAGATGCGCCGCATTTACAATGCGGCGCATCATGGCGCAAAGATAAACAGATGCGTGTTGCATCTGCCGGCGTAAGGTTGGCGCAGTGCTGGAGTTGTGTCGCGGACGCGATGCAACTCCAGCACTGCGCCAACCTGGCCTATCCTCAACATGGTGCGTCACGCCTTACGCCTGCTTCAAGCAGGCGCAAGGTTTTGACGCAGCGGGGTCGGAAAAGTGACTGAGTGAAATCTTGTAGATTTCACTCAGCCACTTTTCCGAAGCGTTCCTGCACCACCCACCCTGTGCCGGAAACGCCCACATGAAACCTGACGCAGGTTTCATGTGGCGCAGGGCTTTACAACGTGACGCATCTCCCTAGATGCGTCACGTTGTAAATCCCCCGCAGCATGGCGCTAGCTTTATGCCGCCGCTGCGCAACGGCGGCGCAAAAGTGGCGCACAGGGCTTGTAAATCTGCCCCTAAGTTTGTCCCAGACCAAGAGGCGGAGTCTGATCTGTAGATGTGGTCCCTCACCCCTGGGTAGATGAGAAGGTATTAAAGCGGTGACCCATCATGTCGCCCACCTGCTGCCTCGCTAGAGGTGTGGGTAATCTGGGATCCAGCTGATCCTACCTGTATCCAGTCAAGTCCTCAGCTACAGACACCATGAACGTCCTGGGAGGTCCCTAGGGATCTTCACTGATGCCCAGACCATTTCTAGTGCTGCCCTTCCCGCACTTGATTAATTCCACTTCCCCTGGAGAGGCCCCTCCCAGACCAAGTTCCCCCTGAAGGAACATCCCTCGGCCACACTCTCTCGCCACGTGCAGCAGTCCACCCTCTCAGTGAGACTCACTATCAACCACCAGACCACAGGGACATACTCTGCCACTTCACTGCAGGCAAGCAGGCACTGACTCACACTAGACTCCCCCCTTGTAGACTGCAGACACACTCCCTGTCACTTACAGGTAATAATGTCCTTCACTACACTATGCGGCTCCCCCTAGAGGGCTTCCAGTGCCATCACACGCCACAATACCATGTTCAAGCTTTAGACCTGTTCTGTCAGACGCTGTTTTAGGGACAGCGACCCTACACCCCTATGTTTATTTTGGGTTCGTTTTTTTCTTTTTTGAGACATTTATGTCACACTGCTGCTGTTTGTTGTCTTTGAATCGGTAATTAGTTTTGGATGAGAATAGATAGGAAAATACTCTTTTACAACTCTCAAGATTTCTGCGGTGATGGTGGAGTTCATTGTAGCTGCCCTCTGAAAGCCTGTGGTGCCTCATCGTGAAAACCCCTGTTGTAACACAGCTCTTCTGCCTATCCATTGATGCAGAATGGAACAGTGGTGCAGCCCCTGGAGACCTGAGCCTTTCCAGTAGCTAAATGGTACAATACAATACTTGGATTTGTAGAGCGCAGTTAATCACCCGTGAGGCTATCCAGGCGCTGTTTATAGGCATGGAGAGAGGAGCGGGTCCAATAGTCTGTAGAGGGGGGGTAAGAATTTGGGGTGTCATTGCTGGACCCTTTAGGATCCAAGCATTAGATGTGGTTAAGCCTCTAAAAGCTCGAGACAGATGCCTGGCTCAGTTTAAGGTCCTCCTGGGCCTTAGAGCCAAAAGCAAGCTGAGCTTTAATATGGCTGCTGTCTGCCACCCACGCTGTAACCTAATGTGCTAAGAATTAAATAAAAAACATTAACTTTGATGTAAAACAGGAGAGGGAAATAGATATCCACCAAGTGGCTGAATGACACAATGTGAAATCAGAAAAGGTAGGAATTTTCCTAGCTTCACCACTTGGCCAAATTGTGTGATCCTAGGCAAATATTTTATTTCACTGTGGTTCCTTTTTAGGTCTCGGCTAGATAGCGCATCCACTGTCTCGAAGAGGCAGGTTATTCACAATCTGTGGGCTTCAGCCCGCCTATAGGCTTACCATTTGCTAGCTCCATTGTTGCTTTCATATCCTTTGTCCCAGTTTGTTCCTGGCATGCATGTGTCATGCCTCTTCTTGTGTTTAGCCCTCCCCCAGAGCATGAACGAAGTAATTGTATCTATCCACTGCTCCCGTTTTAGGAGCTACTTTTTTCTTTGTGTTTGAGCAATCCACACCAGTGCTCGTGTTTTCACTTGCTCTGTCTCCTGTTGCCTCTTTTCCCCTACCACCTGCCCCATCCCAACCCCAGCCAGATTGCCCTCCCTTTCAAACTTGCAGGAAATCGATCTTGAAGCAAAACATGACTCCGGTCTTCCACCCTTTGTTAGTTGCCCATAACCATCATAACCAACCATTTTCCTGATAATAAAACATGAGAATATAAAGAATATCTGTGGTGCTTTTATTTGAGTTGACACACCTGCATAATTCCACTGCACACAATGCCACATAATTCCACTACACATAACTCCACTCAATGCCATGCAATTCCATGCCACACAATTCTACAAACAATTCCACTACAACCCACATAATGTCAATCAATCAATCAATCAATCAATCACGGCATTTATAGAGCGCGCTACTCACCCGGGAGGGTCTCAAGGCGCTGGGGGAGGGGGTAAGTTACTGCTCGAACAGCCAGGTCTTGAGCTGCTTCCTGAAGGAGAGATGGTCCTGGGTTCGCCGAAGGTGAGTGGGGAGGGAGTTCCAGGTCTTGGCCGCCAGGTAGGAGAAGGATCTTCCTCCGGCGGTGGTTCTGCGGATGCGTGGTACGGTGGCGAGGGCGTGGCTGGTTGATCGTAGCTGGCGTGT
Source organism: Calotriton arnoldi (assembly GCA_963921515.1). Lineage (NCBI taxonomy): Eukaryota > Metazoa > Chordata > Amphibia > Caudata > Salamandridae > Calotriton > Calotriton arnoldi. Next base: position 177,935 of record CAWUFW010017415.1, read on the forward strand.
GGGCGTGTAGAAGGTCATGCGGTCGTTGAGGTACTTTGGGCCCAGGTCGTGGAGGGCCTTGTGTGCGTGGGTGAGGAGTCTGAACGTGATTCTCTTGCTGACGGGGAGCCAGTGCAGGTCTTTCAGGTGTACGGTGATGTGGCTGTGTCGGGGGATGTCCAGGATGAGTCGTGCGGAGGCGTTCTGGATGCGCTGGAGTCTCTTTTGAAGTTTGGCTGTGGTTCCGGCGTAGAGGGTGTTCCCATAGTCCAGTCGGCTGGTGACGAGTGCCTGGGTGACGGTCTTCCTGGTTTCAGTGGGGATCCATCTGAAGATCTTGCGGAGCATGCGCAGGGTGTTGAAGCATGAAGATGAGACGGCGTTGACTTGTCTGGTCATCGACAGGGAGGAGTCCAGGATGAAGCCCAGGTTGCGTGCGTGGTCCGTTGGCTTGGGTGCGGTGCCCAGGGCCGGGGGCCACCAGGAGTCGTCCCAGGCGGAGGGTGATGAGCCCAGGATGAGGACTTCCGTCTTGTCTGAGTTCAGTTTAAGGCGGCTGTTCCTCATCCAGTCGGCGACGTCTCTCATCCCGTCGTGTAGGTTGGCTCTGGCGGTGGTGGGGTCGTTGGTGAGGGAGAGGATCAGCTGGGTGTCGTCGGCGTAGGAGATGATGTTGAGGTTGTGTCGGCGTGCGATGGCTGCGAGGGGCTCATGTAGACGTTGAAGAGGGTTGGGCTGAGTGAGGATCCTTGTGGAACGCCGCAGATGACTTCGGTGGCTTCGGATCTGAACGGGGGAGGCGGACTCTCTGGGTTCTTCCGGCGAGGAACGAGATGATCCATTCCAGTGCTTTCTCTCGGATTCCGATGTTGCTGAGGCGCTTCACTAGGGTGCGGTGGCAGACGGTGTCGAACGCCGCGGAGAGGTCCAAGAGGATGAGGGCAGCTGTTTCCCCGTTGTCGGTTAGGGTTCTGATGTCGTCGGTGGCTGCGATAAGGGCGGTCTCGGTCCTGTGGTTGGCCCGAAACCCGGACTGCGAGGGGTCGAGGGATCCATTCGTCTCGAGGAAGGCGGCAAGCTGTCTGTTGACGGTCTTCTCGATGACTTTGGCCGGAAACGGAAGGAGCGAGATGGGGCGGTAGTTCTTGAGGTCGGTGGGGTCCGCCGTTGGTTTCTTCAGGAGGGCGGTAAGCTCGGCGTGCTTCCAGCTCTCCGGGAAGGTGGCGGTGTGGAAGGAGGAGTTGATGATGTCCCGGAGATGGGGTGCGATGGTGGCGTCGGCTTTGTTGAAGACGTGGTGTGGGCAGGGGTCGGTTGGTGATCCGGAGTGGATGGAGTTCATCGTGCGGGTGGTGTCTTCGGTGCTGATCGGGGTCCAGTTGCAGAGGGTGGTGGTGGCGGGCGTTGGTTCGGCGGTAGGGTGCGTTGTTTGTGCGTCGAAGCTGTTGTGTATGTCGGTGATCTTGCGGTGGAAGAACGCGGAGAGTGAGTTGCAGAGGTCTTGCGAGGGGGTGATGTCGTTGTTTCCGGCGCTGGGGTTGGAGAACTCTTTGACGATGCTGAAAAGTTCCTTGCTGTCATGGGCGTTGTTGTCCAGTCGTTCTTTGAGTGCCGACTTCTTGGTGGCACGGATCAGCTGGTGGTGTTTGCGGGTGGCGTGCTTGAGGGCGGTCCTGTTGTCTGTGGTCTGGTCGAGTCGCCAGGTTTTCTCGAGAGTGCGGCAGTTCTTCTTGGATTCCTTGAGTTCGTTGGTGAACCAAGGGGTTTTCTTGCTTCCGGGTCTGCTGGGAGGGTTTTTAGTGGTGCGAGGTCGTCGGCGCAGGCGGTCAGCCACTTGGCGAGGTTGCTGGCTGCTTCGTTTGGGTCCGTTGTGTTGGTGGGTGTGTTCTGGCTGAGGGAGGCGGTGAGCTGCTCGGCGGTGATCTTGCTCCAGCTCCGGCGGGGAGCCTGTTGCGGGTGGTGGTGGGTCGCAGTCTTTCTGAAGCTGAAGTGGACGCAGCTGTGGTCGGTCCAGTGGAGTCCGGTGGCGTGGCTGAAGGAGATGTGCTTGCTGGACGAGAAGACGGGGTCAAGCGTGTGGCCGGCGTAGTGGGTGGGCGTGTTCACCAGTTGCTTGAGTCCGAGGTTGGCGAGGTTGTCCAGCAGGGCGGTGGTGTTTCTGTCGTTGTTGTTCTCCACATTATTGCAATCCACACAATATAATTCAACATCATGTCACATAATTCAACTCCACCACATGCCACTCCAATCCACTCTGCAACGTGCCACATATGTACACTACACATATTTCAACTCCATACCAGATTCATCCACTCCACTCCATAACACATGGCTAAAAGACATTGACAACGCCAATAGTTCTCAGATTGCCAAGACTTATTGGCTTTGCCAATGCTTGTTGCTTATTATGAGTACTATGTATGTGCTATAGAAGCACCTCTCGTCTCTGATGTAATTTAATATAATGTTGCTCCATGTAACAATCTAGGCCACATACAGGGTGCATACAAAAGCTGACTTGCCCCTTAATACACTAATGTTCACTATGCCGCTATCTACAACCCAGAGGCATACGAGCACTCGTGGTCTTATGCATACTACCACCATAACTCACGTGCTGTGTGTTTGTGCTGACCTCACCACATTGACGACGAGATAGGCCTCTACTCCCACAGACCACACCGCCGCCTCAACTCGGCTGTGGCTCTGTCAGCTGCCCTCCTCTGCAGTGCCTGTCAGCGCGGTACTAGCCGCGCCCCAGACACATCCAGCAGCTCCATTGGCTGCCCCCTAGGTCACCGCCCATCATTGCAGCCCCGCCTAGCCACGCCATGATGCTGGCACTCAACCAGCAATGCCGCCTCTGCGGCTCCGCCCGCATTGCCCCACTGCGGCATCACGCAGCTCTAGGCCCCGTTTAACGCACCCAGAGTGGTGCGCAGAAGCTGCTCCTCTGCTAAGGCGGAGGAGCATCGACTCACATAAAAAATAAAATGATAATAAAATAACTTTATCATTTTATTTTTACAGTATTGGCCCAGTTTTGTTTAAGGGGCGGGGTTGGGCGGGGCTGGGCTGTTAGCCAGCAGGGGGAGGAATGGTATGTGCACCTAAGTGCGCATGACGATTTGGCCAGCCGTCTTGGGCCGGCCAAACCATCAGGCGCACTTTGCATATTTTGCTTATTAATACTTATTAATACTTTGCTGTATTGCAGCCTGGGTGGAAAACATGCCCTGACTCCCACTCCCTCTCTGAGCGCCGAACCACGGCGCGCAGACCAATCACAACGCTACTATTAGCAGCATGGTTATTGCCTAGGGGAGTCTGGGAGCCTGGGTGCTTCCTGTTCCTGCGTCATCAACAGTAGAAAAACCGAGAGGCGGCGGCCAGGTAAGTGCAATTTTCTTTCTTTTTTTTAAACACTCCCCTGGCTGCCCCCCCCACCGGTCTGCCTCACCACCACGGCCCCATATCAGCCACCACTGGCAGTGCGTGCAGCAATTCCACAAGATCAGGGCTGTCCCGGCCCGCTTCTGAACATCCTGGTGCCAACAGGCCTCGAGGTGACAGGCCCCTCCTCAGACTACACCCTGCATCACCTGATACCTGCACCCAGGCCCCTCTCTGGGTGAGTGCCAGAACGTTACCCTCACACAGCACTAGCCACTCCTGCATGCCACCTGTTCTGAAAGGGAGCATCTCAGCCTAGTCAATTTGCAGCGTTGGACCTCACATCCCATGACACCACCGCCCAGGCCTAGGTCCATTGGCAACCTGCTAACCAGGCAAGGGGTCCTGCGTCACGCCAGACACCAGGTAAGACCAAGCCAGTGCATAGCCCGCGCGCTCCACGCAAGCGGGCATGCTCAACATGGCTGATGATGCGGACACAGCACATGCTCGTGCAGCTCCCACCCATAGCACGGCGACTGTACTCCAGCCCTTCAGCGAGCTGGCTAACCCGGCAACTGCGGCTCCACGTTGGGTTGGCTGTCTGAACAACTATTTCAAGGTTACGCGTGAAACTGTTGGCACCATCAGGAGATCCCTCCTACTGCACTTTGGAGGGGAAGAGATCTACAAACTATTCGAGCATCTCTGTGGCACGGGAGCAGAGGATGATTATGATGCTACGGTAAGAGCATTGAATGCCCACTTTGACCCCCAGCTGAACCCTGATTTCAAATACTTTAAACTGTGCCAGGCCCGCTAGAGTGAGGGAAAATCCATCAACACATTTTATGCCTGCCTCCATGAACTGCCAGTTCCTGCACAGCTGACAACCACTCAAGGAGATCCGAGCCCAGATCATCCGGGGATGCCGTTCTAAAACTCTCCGGGGGTTAATCCTAAGACAACCCAACATCAGTCTTGACGACATTTTCATCCTAGCATGATCCCACAACCTGTCAGTGGCGCGCGCCGCAGAGATAGACATGGTGCTAACCCACAAACTTGGGGGAGGAATTCCAGCCCCTATCAAGACTGAAGTCGTGGATGCAATCTCCACCCGATCAAGAAACACCCAACCCAAAGGGGCAACACCCATGGCAAACAGCAACTGTTGAAACTGCAGGAGAGGCGCACACCCCATAGAACACTGCCCTGCCCAGGGTAACACATGCTCCAACTGCGGCAAGCGCAGCCACTTTGCAAAGGTCAGCTGAGGAGGTCCGAAGAACGGTGGCAGCAGAGTACAGACTCCAGCAATGAAAGTGGTCTGACAACTCTCACTGGCTGATCAAGGTGACCAGAATGCTTCAACACAGCGCACGTGGTCGAACAATCCCACGGACGAGCCGCTCTCAGATGATGAAGACGTCTTCCTCATCTCCTTCACAGAGCACCTCAAGAGACACAGGCGGCACCACCCACGTGCAAAATTGAGGTGGCAGGCACGACAATCAGGGCCCTCAGTGACACTGGGGCCTTCGTTAACATAATGTTGTACTACCAGTACCGCCGACTCCGCCCACGGCCAGTAATATCGCCCTCCTTGACCAGGATATACACCTTCCGGGGCACACGCCCCGGCCACTCAAGGGAACAATGACCGCATCAGTCACATCCAATGGCAATGAAACCCTGGCAAAGTTCCACATCATCAAAGGCGAGGCGGAAACTCTCCTCAGGTGCCACACAGCAGAGGACTTTGGGCTTGTGTCATTCATCCAGAATGTGTTGGCATTTCAAGTAGATAAACTGCTACACGAGTTCCCCAGCCTCTTCTAGGGGCTTGGGTGACTCCGGACGCCTCCAATAACACTACACATTGACCAGACAGTCAAGCCAGTAGCACTAAGGAACAGAGGAATTCCGTTCCACCTGTGACCGCTAGTTGAGCAGGAGCTGGACAAGTTGGAGAAGATGGGCGTTATCAAGAAGGTGTCTGGGCCTACTCCATGGGTATCACTGATGGTCATCGCTGAGAAGCCGAAGAAATAGGGTAAGATCCACCTGTGCATAGACATGCACCTCCCCAACAAGGCCATAAAAAGGGAGTGACACATCACAACAATGAAGGATGACATCATCACTGACCTCAATGGAGCCCACTGGTTCTCGAAACTCGATCTTAATGCAGGATACAGTCAACCACAACTCGACGACATCACAACACTTTCTACCTGGGTCTGTGGCAGTACAAGCGTCTTTGGCATATCGTCCGCAGCTGAGGTGTTTCAGAACGTGATTTGGGAGGTCCTCTCTGCCTCCAGGGGGTGATGAATATCAGGGATGACATCTTGATGTATTCCACAACTGCAGAAGAGCACCGCTGCCAACTCAGGGCCACCCTGCAGCAACCGTGTGATCACGGCATCACCTTCCACTGGGAAAAATCCTCCTTTTTTTAGACAAACCTCAAATTCTTCTGCTACGTGTTCACCAAGGACAGCATCCTGGTTGATCCTCAGAAATCGCAGGCAATTTAACAAGCACCCACATCTCGTACTGCGACGGAAGTCCCTAGCTTCCTGGGTATGGCCACATATTGCTGTCGCTTTATCCCCAACCTGGCAACTATGGCAGCACCTCTCAGAGCCTTCACGAAGGCAGATGTCCGATGGACCTGGGGCCCCACAGAAGACAAATCATTCCAGTGCATCAAAACCGCTCTCCTCAGTAAGTCAACTATGGCATAATTTGAGTCCGAGCAGAAGAAGGAACTCCTCGTCAACACCAGCCCAGTGGTGCTTGGGGCTGTAGGAGGTGGAACGAGGATGGTGAACGCCACTCGCTTTTGGGAGCAGGGAACTCACCCCAACGGAGACAAGATATGCCCAAATTGAAAGAAAAGCACTGGCCATCAAGTGGGCCTGTGGCCATTTCCAACTGTACCTCAGCGGGTTACCCTTTAGGGTGGTCGCAGACCATCAGCCACTGGTTCCATTGTTCAAGGGCACAGCACCACATCCCTGCCAATAGGCAATACATCTCCACAATATCAATTTGAGGCAGCGTAGCGGCAAGGTTCCAGGGATCCACTTGATTTCCTCTCCCGCCACACGTCCTCAGGTAGCGGCAGAGGGGAGGGGGATGTAAGACGAACTGAGGAGTACATCTGGACTCTAAGCATGGGAGCATGTCCCAGTGCACTGAGCCTCCAAGAGATCAGCTAAGGCACCAGGAAGATGCAGTGCTAGGAAAAGTGACAGCGACGTTACAGAAGGGTGATTGGAGCACGTTTTTACAAGATGCCAACCAGCAGGTTAGCCCAGACAAGGAATGGTTGACACAGCTCTGGAGAGAAAGACATGAACTAAGCTCCATGTCTGATGACCTCGTGCTACGCAGGTACCGCATAGTCATACCTATTGGACTAACAGGACGAGTGGTAGAGCTGGCCCACAGAGGACACCAAGGAGCTGCCAAGAGCCATTTGTGGCAAAAGGTGTGGTTCCCTGGGCTTTAAGTAGCAGTGGATGACCATGTACAGCAGTGCGAGGCCTGTAAAGTAACCAGCAGTCAGGAGGCCCCAGCACCAGTCATTACGGAGAAACGAAGCGAAGCTCCATGGAAAGAAATCACCCTTGATTTTGTCAGTTTCCCAGATGGTCACACCACCTTGGCAGTCATAGATAGCTTCTCAAGATACTCCATCATGGAGCTTGTTGATTCGACGGCATTTCTCAACGTGTGCAACGGCTTTAGAAAAGGTCCTAGCCCTTTTTGGTTTCCCAGAGGAAATTTGGATGGACAACGGCCCGCCGTTCCAGGATTAAGAGTTCCAAAGGCTCCTACAGTGTCTCGGCATATGACATCGACGTATCACTCCTCAATGGCAGCAGGCCAATGTCGATGTCAAGCGCTTCCTGAGAACTTTGAACAGGGCCTTGAGAATTGCTGCACATAATAAGACTGGCTCAGACAACAGTATGCATCAGTCTGTGGTGATGTGATGCTGGTGGAACTGTGTGATGTCAGCTGGAATCTGGATGAGCGTCCTGCCTCAACTGTTCCCTCTGTGGCAGTTACTGCTTGTGCCTTGGCTGTTCCGGCTGGGACGGCTCTCCGTACCCCTACAATAAATATCCAACTGGAAACTTACTACTGCTTGCGACGTACTTCATTTCAGTGGCGACAGAAGATGGGATACCACTTCGTCTAATCTACAGGCACTTTCATTTCACGTTGGATGTTGTCTGACTCCGCTTACCAAGGTATCTTCGACCTTTATCCGAAGCCCAACTGTGAGTTTTTTTTTTTTTTAAATACTACCCCTTGTCCAAGGCACATACGCCCTTGAATGGGTACAGAGAGCCGCGCCCCTATGTTACAATATCTTTAAGTGCTTATTCTGCGCACAGTCCTTTACCACTTGCTCGCAGTCTTACTCTCAGTTTTTGGGACTTTGCAGTGCTGTCTATTCTTCCCTGCTTGCGCTGACTGTGTCTACTTTGTGCTCTTTAAAAGGAGATCTTAAGGAAACATAGACATTTACTATACCGGTCATCGACTCTGCTCGCACTCTCTCGAGAGCCATCAGCGCATTCCAACACAACTTGCGCTCCCGCTCGAGCCTCCAGCGCGTTCCTCGCTCTGTCTCACGATTCTTCTCAGCCTTTCATTGTTTCCCCAGAGCGCTTTCCTCGAGCCTCGCCTGCCTCACAGGATCTTCTTCTTTAAGGACATTGCTGCCAGAGATCCTGTTGTGATATGAAATGTGTGTGGGAGTCTGCGAATAAAAAGTCAGCTGAAACTAGTTCCAAGAGTTGTGAGCCCAGTGTCAAAAAAGAAACCCACAGACTTCATATTGGGGACTGGGTTAGAATGAAAAATCCAGTCTCTGTCAGGAAAGGTCTTTCTAAGTTCTTGGATTCACAACAGGTTGTAGAAATTCGCAAGAATGCTGTAAAATTGTCCAACGGGAACTGGTGGAGCACTTCACGTGTTGCAAAGGATCCTTGTTTTCCCTCTGAGATAGTTAAAACAGACAAAAATGTTTTGCGGGGGGATGGTGTCAGGAAAAGCACCAGGGTCCATGTTAGACCAAGCAGATTACATGATTATGTTTGATCACAATAGCCTCTTAAAGATTTCATGAGTATGTGTATTTCTTATTTGGCATTTCGTTGTGTTCACCCTTCTTTCTTTCTGTACCCCTTCCCTTTTTTTCCTTTACTTGAGAATGTTTATACATGTATTCTTAATTGTTCCATTAAAAAGGGAGAGGTGTGGTGATGTGATGCTGATGGAACTGTGTGATGTCAGCTAGAATGTTGATGAACGTCCTGCCTCGAGTGTTCCCTCTGTGGCAGTTACTGCTTGTGCCTTGGCTGTTCTGGCTGGGAAGGCTCTCTGTACCCCTACAATAAATATCCAACTGGAAACTTACTACTGCTTCCGACGTACTTCATTTCACAGTCTCTACGGGACTACCGAGGCACCTCACACTGCACACCTAAAGGACCATAGGACCTTATATTGAAAGGACTTCAGTGGACACCATTTCCTTCCACCCCAGGTGGTCACTTCCGGAAAAATACCCTGAAGGCATACAAGCAAGAAGGGAACAAATCAACACAAAGGCATGCCGGCAGAGGGGGGCACACCATCGCCAGTTAGAACCTGGATGGAAGTTTTGCATACCATATGAGCCCGGAGCATAGAAGGTAACAAGCATATCGGGCACGATGGGGATGGCTCAGAAAGGCAAAGAGACAGTGACCAGGAACATATCATGGCTTAAAAAGGTCAATGCCTGGTGGAGAGTGGAGAAGACAATGAAGAGAGGAGCTGGAAACAACGGCAGGAGAAGATCTCACTTCCCAACAACCAGGGGCCGAGGTGTCACCAGATGATATCAGCCAGGAACGCCTGACCACCAGGCCGGGGAGCAGTGTGAGCCAAAAGAGACCTGTCAATATTCCCTGACACCAAATCTGCGTCCACATCCACAGCCTAGCCAAAGATTGAATGACTTTGTATGTTGGACATAGACACACGGCAATCAGAATAAAGTGGGGAAGGGATGTAGTGAGCCACTCAGAAACTATGACCCGCCCCCATAACCTGGAAATGCTGCACCGCAACCCTCAAGGCCGGGCGGGGCCGAAGGTATAAATAAAGAGGGGCACGACCTTTGTTGTCTTACGCACACTGCCACCATAACCTGTGTCCTGCGTGGTTCTGCTGATCTGACCACAGTCAGTGCTCATGTAAAGCGCTCCAATACCTTCGGGTCGAGTTCCTGCAATATAAAATTGCAACAACAAACAAGCATTTTCAATGCAATAGGTCTCGCATTTGCTTGAGTTTGAGAAATTGGTATTGTAAATAAAAATGTTTTTTATTTATGTATTGTTATTTACAATGACAATGTCAATACTTAATTTTTGTTTTAAGGCGATACCTATTGCATGTAAAATGCTTGTTAAAAATAAAGTTTTGAGCAAAGCCATAATGGAACAAGAAAAATAGAATTACCCTTGAATGTTTTTATATTATTGCTTAAAGGCCTACACTGTAACGGATTAAAATCCCGAAAATGATTTTGTACTTTATCACGTGCAGAAGAATAGCATCCTAAAAAAAATAATTACAAAAATCTGAGTAACAACATAAATATATATATATATTTTTTGTGTTGGTATTTTTTTTTTGTTAAATATTTTGTTGTGAATGCTGGCAAATTTTAATGTTTATTTGATAATTTGTTTGTTAACAAATATTCTAGCAGTAACATAAGTAGCATTGCAGTACCTTATGTGGCTAATAGAGGTTTCTTTAAAACTGCAGAGGGACACCTAAAACAGCCTGTGGTACTGCACATTTTTGTTTGTGAATTGTAGTTTATTACTTATGGTACTGTTGTTATATTTTGTAACAAAAAACAGTAAACTTAACCAATATAACATTTGCAACAGTAATAGCTTAAATTTTTAGTAAAGCAAGACCTATTGGAATGTAAATTTTTATGAATTATGCTGAAATAGTTGTTTAGTAGGTGGATTATAAGGTGCATGCATAACAGCAGAAGCACGTAGGTACAGCATGCAACACCACCTTACCCTTGCCATGGACAGCAGCATCCCTTCCCTGCCAGACCTCACATAAAGAGCAAAGTGGGCCGGGAGACAATACCAATCAGACACTCAACACCATGCGCCTCGCAGAAATGCTCTCGAGTTTGTCATAAAATTACAAAAAATAACATTACCACGGCACTGACAACACTTAAATGCTTAATATCGCAATGGTCAATGGTCTCTATTAAATAAGCTAACACAAAAACAAAACTGTGTAAAGCTGCTTTTAATAAGAGCTCCGGCACCACTATAGTTAAAAAATTAAGCACTATGAAAGCGGCTCTAATAAAGCCAGTATTCACTTTATGTTTAGCCCAAGATTGGAACAATATGTTCCCCTGAGCCAAAGCCATGTATTTTATAAGTATTTGTTTTTCATCTATTAAGTTGTCAGTTTTGGTTTCGAAACAACATTTTGTACAGTTTATCTTCGTGTGGATGTAGATAAGGCCTAGCAGCAATGCTGGGAAGTGTAATGATTCTATAAACTTTTTTCGTCTTACATGCTCACGCTTTCGGGTACATTATTATAATGTACACAAGTCTCATATAGAAACCTGTTTTGTAACGGCGGTCGCCCTAGCTGCTAGACAGCCTTCGAAATTGATAAAAACAGCACAGGTGATGCAAGGCAAGAACGCACCCGGTGTGCATTTTGTTTTTGTGCCCAGGAATACGCCCAAAAGTGTAAACAAAAGAAGGGAAGCGCCATAACAGTGCATCTTGACCACTTGTGTGTAAAGCTGCACATACTGCGTAAAGTTGCTAAATGATGAAAACATAGGCACTTGTTTTTTCTTACAAATTAACCACTAAAAAGCAACTGTAGCTACGTGCTTAAAGCTACACACAAATAGAAGTAGTACCGTTAAAAAAAATAATGGTTTTGTTTGCAATACGCTTTACACTTTGTTTTAAAATATATTTGCATACACGTTGGTTTTGTAATTGTACTAATATATTGTAATGTATTGGCATTTGGTTAGGAAAAAAAGGAGACTGCAAGTCTGCTATAGTGTGAAACATTAGCATGTTTTCGCCACTTGCGAAAGGAAACCACACAAGCTAATTCAGTTCAAATAAGCCTTGTAGTAAAGATCGTAATCTTTTGGTCTGCAGCATCTGTGAGATGCAAATCAGCACACAGCAGGATACTAAGCTTGTAAAACAAACTGTAGGTCACTGCTGAAGTAAGGGGTAAAAGGAAACTAAATAAATAGTTAAGGAAAACCAAACAAACAAAAAAAGAACAGGTACGTGCATGTCACGCTTCAGTATCGTAACTTTTAACATATATCCTGTCATCGAAGTTGGATCATTGTCAACCAAAAGATAATAACGTGAATCATTTTAGTTCTGTTAAATAACTCAAAAATATTATCTTGTGTTTAATGATGACGCAATACACATTCACATAGCTCTTGTGAGCTTATCCCTCACCATGATGCAGGTTCGCGCCAGGCACAAAGCTCTGTTTTGCATTAGGAGAATGTTCTGTAATCTCCTCGACTATACAGATGAAGACCCCTTTACATTCTATATAGTATGCCTGGCTTGAAGGCCTTACAATGTTTTGTGGAATAAAAGGAGTGCATCTTTTATTTGTTTCCTGACGTTTGACTGATTCTGCCCCAGCAGAACGGCCTTTCAAAGCCACCGGCCTGTTTAGTTATGGGCCAGTCCACTTCTGCCTGTGTTTTTTATACATTAATACTAACACACCAATTTTAAAAGGTGACAGGGACACAAAGAGACAGTGTGCGTGCAAGAGCACAAGCAGGATACACGTGCACCACTAGCCATGTCTAATGTACATAAAGTGGCTCAGTCGCTTGCAGCGCCCCTGCTCTGCATACACGTTCCTTCGCTCGCTCGGCCGGCTCACTACTCCGTCTGGAAGGAAGCACAAACAAGCCATATTTTACACAGCACTTTGAAATAGCCACAAAAACGGATAGCTCGGTGGGTTACCAAACGCAGCAGAGATGCAAAATATTGCAGGGACAACTCAGTTCGTCATCCTCCCAAGACAAAAAAGAAATAGTGAAGCTAATTTAAAGACTTTATTGGAAGCTCTTTAAAATGCGCACACGCCTTGTTGCTAAAAGAAAGACCAGAGCGTGCGCCAAGAAGTCTGTAGTGTTAGAGCAGTTCCTATTGTTTTCTGTAATGTTTTTAAAAATGCGAATGGGTACTTGCTAAAAGAGAGAAGGTTGGCTGAGACAACAAGTCTACAGTGGTGTGAACGAGTTGAATTGTGTCTTTATATGTTTAAAAAGAAGTATGCGCTGCTAAAGAAAAATGGACAACTCACTTTGAAGTTAACATCGGTATAATTGTGGGTAACAGTTTCTATCCGGCTACCCTTACATTAAAACATATTTAAAATGCGCACGCACCTAGTTGCTTAAAAAAAGGTGAATGCGTCAACAAGTCTGTGGTAGTGGGAGCGCTTTGTATAAATTTAAATGTGCATTTTATTGGTGAGGAAAGTAACACTTTCCATCAGGCTACCCTTATATTGGAAGCTCTTTGAAATGCGCATGCATGTAGTTGCTAATGAGAGGGTGTGCACGTCAAAGAGTCTGTGGCAGTGGGAGCCGTTTCTATTGTTTGTCGCTGTGTTTGTAAAGGTGTGAAAGCAGACGTATTTTCCTGCTTAAACAAAAAAAAGAATAGCTGAGACAAGAAGTCTATGGTGGTGTGAACGGATTCAATAGTTTCTCCATTTGTTCCACAAAAAGTAAAAAGCATGCTTTTGTTCCTTTCCTAACAATAGTAAAAATAGCAAGAACTCTCCAACTGCCGCACAGCCGAATACTTATTAGAAAGAAAGCCTATAATACGTGAAAGTTTAAATAAATAATGCCCAGAGGTTCTATTTTAGTAAACACCATGTTGAAAAAAATGTAATACAAACAACTGCTCCTGATTAAAAAAAAAAAAGAAATTACAGCTGAGGCTAAAATGCAATGGGTTAGGGAAGTTATGCATTTAAATGTGCAACGTGTTCTGCGACAGTAAGTGTTTAGGAAGGAAGCTTAAATATACAGTAAACTATAACGGCAGTACGTATGTCACAGCAACAATGAAAGTAACGCCACCCTGTTCTTCTGTGTAAATGTATAAGATTGACTATTGCTTTATAAACTGCGCACCGCTAATCTGTTTATTGATAGCAGCAGCATACAAAGGCACTAGCAGCAAGCACGTTTAAAATAGATTTATTACTGTAGCTGCAAAGACAGCAAATTAGTGTTTAGTGTAAATATTTACTTTTGTTGGTACTTAAAAATAACCACTATATAGGTACTTTAAATGTCCAATGTGCGACAGCGCACTACTTCAGAGGAAAATATGCAGGCCTTTGCTACAGTTTGATGTTATAATTATTAAAACTGTGCAAATGAAACAGAATCCCCTAAGAGCATTACATAAACAGCCTCAAGATAACTAACTGTAACTGTTCACAATGTATCTATATTAGTACTGGTATGTTTTTTTCCTTAATATCGTACTGAATTTCAGAGCACACTTAGGGCCAGATGTATCAAGCAAAATTGCGTTTGCAAACGCCGAATTTCGGCGTTTGCGAACACTAATTTTGCTTAGTGGTATGTATTAAGGTAAAACTGCCTCGCAAAATAAGGAATCGCAAAATTTGCGATTCCCTATTTTGCGATTGCAATTAAGGAATCGCAAATTGCGATTCCTTAAATCCAATGTAAGAAGCACCAAAAAAGTGCAATTTGGCCTTAAGGAATCGCAAATTACCACCAACTTAACTTCAAGTTGGTGGTAATATGCGATTTCTTTGAAAAATGCACTTTTTAGCATTTTTCAAAGTGCCATGTGGCGCACATACATGCCCTTAGGGCATGTATGTGCGCCACATGTGCACACATACATATTTCAGGGGTGCAGCAGGTGTCAAAAGGACACCCTGGCACCCTTGAAATTGCATTCTCAATTTGCGATTCTCTAATTGCGATTCGCAAATTGAGAATGTCTTCCCATTCATTCCTATGGGCCTCTACGCCCATAGGAATGAATGGGAAGGTATTCATAATTGCGAATCGCAATTTGCAATTCGCAATTAAGGAATATTAAGGAATCGCAATTATTATTGCGATTCCTACATACATAGCATTTTGCGATTCCTTAATAGCAATTCGCTAAAATTCGCTATTAAGGAATCGCAAATGCAATCCTTGATACATCTGCCCCTTAGTGTTACAGCAATGTAGCATTTTGTGTGTGGCAAATACATAATTGCAAAAACAATTTAACAGAGTAAACAAGCGTAAATACAGAGTAAGAACCAACAGTAGTTAGTGCCTATGTCACAGCAATAATAAACGTCACCCCACCCTGGTTTTCCGTTTAAATTTATGAGACTGACTAGTGCTTTATATACTGCGCACCACTGTACCAGCACTACTGGTTTGTGAATAGTTGTAAATTGCATAAGATAAAATAAGCAACAACTACGAATTCATTGTATATAATATGGAAAATTCTTCCGTTGTTATGCGTTAGGGTGTGGGGTAAGGCTAAAGCTGCCGCCTTTGGAGCAGAGAAAGTAGGTTCGAGCCTGACTTGGGCTCAACATCATGTTTGCACTAAAAACGCTTCAAGTTTGGACTATATCAAAAGAGAAAAACGATTCTTTTTTAACTTACATCAAAAAACAGTATTGCAGAGTTAAGTTTTATTTATTTTTTGTCACCCTGAGGGTAAAAATGGAGAGCCCAAAAGGGACATGTCTCGGGACCTGCTTTTAAGGACTGCTGGTGCGGAGCCCCGGTCCAGACCCGGCCCACTTAAAGCACTAAGCCTGTTTTCTTTATGTGATGTGCTTTAACTTATGTGGCGATATGTAGATGAAAGAGAAGATATTTAGTAGGCGCTAAAGTAATAAACAGCATTTGTGGTTGCAAAATGTGTTTGGCATCGGAAACACAGCATGTTAGTGCCGAAGATGACGCACAACCTTATAGTATACTATTTAAAAATTTAACATTTTGTGCGTGTCAAATACATAATTGCAAAAACAATTTACCGAGTGAACAAGCGTAAATACAGAGTAAAAACCAACTGCAGTTAGTGCCTATGTCACAGCAATAATGTAAAATGTGCTCGGTGTTCTGCGACAGTAAGTGTATAGGAAAGAAGCGTAAATATACAGTAAACACCGACGGAAGAAATGTACAAAAAAAAAATCCCAAACACGGTAAAGGGAAGAGAAGTAATAAATTTAAAAGTCACACTGTAGTTCCTCAGATGTCGGGATGATTGGGGTGATTGTTAACAGATGCACGTCCCTGTCATAAGAAAGGGAAAACAAACCCCGACAAGAAGAGGGGAATCAGCAGTGCCATGCAGGCTCCACGAAGAAAAGAGCCCAACAAGCAGAAGGGAGGAGGGGGCAGCTGCAGCCCGAGAGGGAGCGAAGAGCAGCTGTTCTGAACAAGCAGCGACCAGCGGTAATAATAAATAAATAATTGCTACCAAATGCACGTCCCTGCCATGGGAAAGAGAAAACAAACCCCGACAAAGTAAACATATATGAAAACAAAATGTTGAAGTCACACTGGAGTTGCGATCGGGATAATTGCTACCAGATGCGCCTCACAGAAATGCTCTCAAGTATGTCATTAAATTACAAAGAAAAACATTACCATGGCACTGACAACACTTGAATGCTTGATATCGCAATGGTGACAATGGTCAAGGCAGGAAGCATCAATTAACAAGGAGAAGGGGCAGGTAGCAGTGGGGGACAACAAAAGTGGATGGCAGTAGGGTTAATAACTAAGGGGGCACAACAGACGTCCATGAAACACTGCAATACAGAAAAAAGCAAACCACGAAAACAAAAAAAAGAGTTCCACGACAAACACTTCATTTCACTAGCAGCATGTTTACTGTAGTTAGGCGGTGCTGCATAGGCATTCCTAAATAAATAGAGGACACCCTAGAAAGCGCATTAGCCTGTAAAAACCACGAAAATAAAGCAGACAAGCGAAGAAACCAATTAAAAGCCAAGAGGTGGAGTAGGTGGAGTTTCCACACATATACAGATTACTTGCTGCCTCGGAGAGGCAGCGCATGCGCTGCCTATGCGAGACCTAAAAAAGTGCGAGCAGAATTCAGGTCCCTTTTCATTTTCTCGACCAGATGGCGCTCTATCTGCACCCGATCTCAAGACTTGACTGGATAATACAACCGAATTTTAAAGCTCGCTGCCGCTTCTTGAGTAGGATGTGTTTTGCTTTAGTGAAGCGCTTGTGTTTGCAGGAGTAAGTAGACTGGCTGTTCTTTTCTCCAGATAGAGCCCCCAAAGTAACATTTCTTTAGTCGGTGGCAAACGAAGGACATTCGTTCTGCTTTTGGTTACTTAATTGCGAAAAATAATTCAACAGTTTATGCTGTTAAAGATCTCGTGTTTTTAAAATGTTACCTTAGTGTACATGTTTTTATAACATTGCCCAACGTGATGTGGCTTAGCTGCGCATTTTAGCAAGCAGGCTGCTAGTTTAGCATTCTGTAAGTTAAGATTGTGTTGGGGTTCAGTTTGTGTGTGGATGAAATAGTTGAAGATGGATGGAGATGTGAGTGTTGAGTAAACAGATGATTGAATAAAATTAATGGAGCTGTGATGTTAATTTTTTTTTAATATTGCTTACTACAAGCCCCGCTTCGCCTTCTAGCCGGCACTATAAGTTCTTGTTTGTATACAAATGCTTTTCTCAACAGCCTTGCTCATTGGATTCCCAACTCCCCTCTCCTCATGCCTTGTTCCCAACTGGTTTATTTGACTTTTTAGGTCTTGCTTATCAGACAGCATGCCGTGTCAGATGTCTAAAAACCTATTGTCAGTTTACAGTGAACATAAAGGCTGCCCATTGCTCACCATTGCTTGATTTTGTCACTCTCGTTTTCTTCCTTTTTACTTGTTGCCTTGTGTGGGCTTTACTTCCTCTTGAGTTGTCTCTCCCCTGGAGCAAGGCCCAATGACTTGGTTCTTTCCATTGCTTAATTTTCAAGCACTACTTTTTACTTTTTGTATAAAAACTCTTCCAGAGTGCATGTGTTTTCCAGCTGTTTACCTCGTGTACTTCACTTTTCCCCTTCGTGGCTCTGTGTTACTCTCTTGACTGCTGTTGTTGAGTTGAGGATTCTTCCCGGCTGTGTCTCTCTGCCCCGGGACCCTTTTACTGCTTCAAACATACCTGCTCATAAGGTGTGCAGTTCTCTTCCTCAGTAGAGCTGTTGAGAAAGCTGGATAGAAGGCAGAGAGGGTTGGTGGCTGGTGAATAAATATGCAAGTGGATGGATGAATTTCCTGTGATGGGTGTACATGAATGATTTAGAGAGGGTGGGTTGGTGGACGTATAGTTGAGAGAATCCGGATGAATGGGTAAATAAATGAGGATACATTGAGTGAACAAAAATGGATCTGTCAACCAATGTACGAGTGAGAATCAATAGAAGTTGTCAGACGTTTATCTGACTTGGAGCTCAAAAGAAATCCATCAATAATAAAAATTACAAAGGATAATACCACTAAAGATAAAAAAAATCTAATTGTTAAACTTTGTATCATTCTGAGGGGAACATAAGTAATCAAGCCTTTTCCATTGAAGATATACCATATTTTTTAAAGAGTGGTTCTAAAAGTTGTTGCTTTATAAAATACTATGCAAGACAAACAAAAATAACACGATTAAGATCTTGTAAGCCACCATTACAGAGTTCACAAATTCGACCTTCAAAAGGTAATTTATCCCATGCACCGGTTATCGTTTTTAATGGTAAAGTGTTCATTCTTAGAAATAAAAACGTGTGACAGACCCCACAGTGCTTAATTTGTGCCAGTGGTTTCCGGTGCTCGGCTCCGGCATTTAATTGTCAACACCGGAACTTATGGCTGTCTGCCACAGGGTGGCACTGTTTGTCTGATTTAGAGAGCAGCACAACAACAGTTGTTTATTAATTCAAAATACATTAAAAATGACTAATAACTGCTGCACAAGCCATTCTTATAGCGTTGGGGTCTTGGAATAGTCTGAAATGTCACACTTGTAGGATTGTGATGGTTAGTAGTTGTGTTGGTACTGTCATTGGCAGCACTGGCAGGGGCAATGGGTAGAGCGAGCTGCGGTAGCCTCCTGACAAGGGCCCTGGCATTTATTGTTTTACAAATTAAGCACTGAGACCTCATGATCTAAATTCAGAGTCAAATATTTTTTTTTTCACAACAGAAGTAGAGGTAATCAATTTGTATTTATGCATTTGTGAACACAAGTCAGTAGCTAGTTTGAATCTGACCATTGGGGAAGAGTATCTTTAATTTGGATTTCAGCTGCGCTTATGCCAGAGATCCAAGGAGGGCCTGACATACACCGAATAGTTCATGGCATGTCTGTGACAAGGTTTTTTTGCAAATATGCTCTCCGCTCGCTTCCAATGTAAGTTTCTACACATGGCCGTTCCCTCAGTTGGTTTTTCTCACAATAGATCAACAGAAAGCCTAAGTGTACAACTGCTGCCAGACATGACACATGAGTGCTATTCTGCCCAAATTCCAGGCAAATTGCCCGTAAAGCTGTTAAGCAATTAAATGAGCACAATTTGAAAAAAAAAATTCCAAACAGTTAAATTCATAAAAGATAGTAATAGTCACCATCACGTATCTAAGGCTGGTGGTAATTTTCAAACAGTACAGCGTGGGCAGATGTATGAGTTATCTACGACCAAGTACATTATAAAAGGTTCGTTGTCCATTTGCATGTGATATTACTTTCTAGACAAGTGGAATGTGGGATGTTTATTATTTAAATTAGATGCAAAATGGTTTGTGAGGTAAGAGTAGGTTTTACCAATATCCAGGGGTTCATTTCCTAAGGATTGACAGATTAAGCACAGCACAGAAACTGCCCTTATAGCCACCACGGACAACTTCAGAGCCATCCTTGACCATGGCAAGTCAGCAGCCCTGATCCCCCTCGATCTGTCTGAGCTTTTCAACAGTCTCCCACCACCTCCTCATCCAAAGACTTCACCACATCGGCATCTATGGCAATGCCCTCAAGCTACTATCCTCTTTTCTCACCGGGTGCACCTAGAGAATCCGCCTCCTGCCATACAGCTCTGACCCCAAGAGCATCATCTGTGGCGTGCCCCAGGGATTCTCACTCATCCCCACATTGTTCAACGTCTACATGACACCGCAGGCACCCATCGTTCGCAGCCACGGTCTCAACATCATCTCCTACACCGACGACATCCAGCTCATATTCTCCCTCACCAAAGAAACGAACAGCACCAGAGCGAACTTCTAGAATACCATGACTGAAATCGCCGACTGGATGAGAACCAACTGCCTCAAACTCAACACCGACAAAACCGAAGTTCTCCTCTTCGGAAGTCCCCTCGCCGTGGGACAACTCCTGGTGGCCCTCATACCAGTACCCACCCCCACCACCCACGCCAGCAACATTGGTATCATGCTCAACAGCGAGCTCTCTATGAGACAACAGGTCAACTCGGTTGCCTCCACCTGCTTCAACACCCTCAGAATGCTCTGTAAGCCCTTCAGATGGATTCCAACAGACACCAGAAGAAACTAGTCGACTTGACTACGGGAACGCCCTCTACGCCGCAACCACTATAATCCTCAAGTGCCTCCAAACTACCCAGTATGCAGCAGCAAGAATCATCCTGGACCTGCCCAGACGATCCCACATCACCCCCCACCTCCCCGTCAAGAAGAAATGCCTCTTCAAACGTCTCATGCACCCCTACAAAACCCTCCACAACACGGGACCAGAATACCTGAACAACCGCCTGACTTTCCACCAGCCCACTAGACACCTGCGGTCTGCCTCCCTGGTCCTCACCACCATCCCCGCATAAATCGCACGCGAGCCGGAGGAGGGGCTTTTTCCCACCTCGCTGCCAAGGCCTGGAACGCCCTCCCCATCCACCTCTGAACCTCCACCTCCCTCGCTGAATTCAGGAGCAGCCTCAAGGCCTGGATGTTCGAATAGCCCCACCCCACACAGCGCCTGGATACACCCGAGGTGATAAGCGTGTAACACAAATACTGATTGATTGATTGATTAAGAGCTACAATAATGAGTGGGTAGATAGATTTGCACCTTCTCTTTTTCTCAATAGGCGGCTTACCCTGCCCGAATAAACAGACTCTTGATTGTTCCAGTGATGCACATGCTACTTTTCTAATTTATTGCTACTATCCGTGAGGCCACAGGAAACATGGAGCACTGTGAATGCCTTGCAGAGACTGGAAAATATGAATTTACGAAGATTCCTGCTGCATGTGCTTAAGTGTGGAAGAAAGCTCCAGATATTGGATGTTGTGGAAGTCTAAAGAGGACGCTACATTTCTTCCTCCATTACCCGCATTGGATAAGGCCACCGTAGTAGCAGCCGCAAGTGCGCCTACTGCTGCACAGCAGTGGCGGCTCCTCCGCTAAGGCAGAGGAGCGTCGCCCCACTGCTATTTCAGCAGTGAAAACAAATAAAATAAAATGAAAATAACAGGACGTGATTATCATTTTATTTTTGTATGCAGGAATCGGGGTGGGGCTGGGCCATGTGACGACAGAGCACGGGCGATGTTCTCCATTGGGCTGTGTTGCACAGCCCCTTGGAGTACATGCCCAGCCTCCCCAGGCACTGCCTGAGCATCCAAACAGGATGCTCAGACAAATGACAAAGCTGTTCCTGCAGCATCGTGATTGGCTGGGAGAGTTCGGAAGCCTGGGTGCTTCTGGTGCTTCCAGCACAGCAGACAGAGGAAAGGCACGCAGCGGCGGGAGAGGCTTGCGGCGGAGAAGGTACCCCCGCGCCTCACCACACCCGTTCAGAAGCAGCCGCCACTGCTGCACAGTCTCAACAGGGCTGTGTGTACCTACCACAGGCAGCAGATGCAGGTGGTATAGGGTCCAGACAGTGTAGAGTTGTGCGATTTGAACCGCTGGCAGTCGAAGTTTCTGCATTTTGGTATTAGATTTCCTGCGAGAGGTCCACAGTGCCAGAGCTCACGTTGTCTACTACCTCTGTCATATAACCTACACCTGCGGGGAACGCTTAATTTAAATTATGAAAAAAGCAGCGGTCCAAATGTTTTCTGTAGCAGCTTGCCCTGGTCCTGCTGAATTCCCTGGTTGCTGGATGCCAAGGTGGCTAGTTTCGATTTCATCCCATGCTGCTTTATCCCACCACTCTTTTCTTTCTTTCTCCTTATCTCACTCTTGCATGTTATCTCTGCATTTTCTTCTTGGTGTTGTTTTCTTCTTTCTCTTTCTTCTGCCTTTCTCGCTCTTCCTCTGGGCCCAAGTCTGTTGATGGAATAAAAAGAAGTCTCAGTCAACCAAATTGAGTGTTGATGACACACTTGCAACCGCCGGCACAAAATAAGCACTGCTTGCTGCGAAACAAATTCATGATAATAGTTCAACCAACATACTAGGAGTTAGTGTGTCCAGGTCTTGTTCTCTTGATGCAATTTTCACTTTATTGCAGCACCTGCTCTGAGCTATTGTAGATTAGTGTTAGGATTTTTTTGTTTAAGTCTGGTGTTAGTCAAGACCCTTTGATTTTAATATATGTAATCTACTTAAAGGTGATTGACATTTATCTCCTTCCTACCACAGCACATTGGATGTCTAGTTTCATTTGGAATAGAGATGATAGAAGAGTGAAGTAAGATGGACAAACCCCACAGGACTAGGCTGGCTGAGTAACGCCAGGTTTCCAAATGAGGCCCAAAGGAGCGTAGACAATGGTACAACAAATACTGGAGATAACCAGGAAGGGAATATCAGACAGCAGTCACAAGGACAATGTGGAAGGGACAAAGGAAACAGAAGATGGAAAAGCAACACGTGGGGGAGTGAAATTGGGTGCAAACTTATGCAAAAGAGTCACCCCACTCTCAGTTCAGGGTCTTTATAGGGTTCTACATATTCCACCCCGGAAGTGCCTCTTATTTCTGCTGGCCATGGAGTGGCTGGAGCAGTGTATACTTAGTAATGACCTTGAAGTATCTGTCCCGCAGGACTGCAGCTTCCATTGCCCTGTCCTCCATCTCCTATACTCTACATGTGAAGCTTCATGGGTCTGCTGGGGTTCTGTCAGAGATCAGACAGTAAACACCTCCTGCCCCGCCCAAAACCCAGTCTAGTGATGTGAAATGGACACACAAGCATTGGGTGGGGAACCTTTGGTGCCAACCCTGGGGTAGACAGTCATTGGACAGCCACTCTCACTTTGTATTCTGGGCTAAGACTTAGTTGTCTTTCGGCAAATCTTTACATGTGGTCTTAGCAGAGCATGTATTTATCAGGGCAGATTTGTGAATTTTATGGATGTCTCTTAGTAATGCTTGAACACAAGCAGCTGCAGAAGTGGAAAATGTGTGGGTGAAAGCCAGTGGAACATCTACTGCTTTGAACTATGGATCAAAAAACACCTTTAATATCACTTGAGGGTCTGATTTAATCGCAGCGTATGCCAATGCATCTGAGGGTGATAACTTGTAAACAATAAGTGTAGCCTAGCTGTTCGAGTAGTGTTTTCTAAAACTTGGCTATGAACTGGGACTCTGGATCAGTAATTATATGATGCAGTCCACGTAATCTGGCACCTTCTTCAAGAAATATTGTGGCTATGGGATCTGTAGGGTTTACAAGAAGGATATCGTGAGCAGTCTGAGGGCCAGATGTACGACTCGCCAATTAGCGAGTCGCAAATTGCGTCGCATTCGCGATTCGCAGTTTTTGACTCGCTAATTGGGATGCACAACAGTGTCTGAGACACTGTTTGCGATTCCCAATGGGGTTTCAAATTGCATGCCTCATGCATATTAATGAGGCTGTCGCAATTTGCGACCCCATTGGGAATGGCTGCCACTCCCAGGGATGGTGGCCTGCTGAGGTCAGCAGCCCTCCATGTCTGGGACTGCTTTTAAATAAAGCAGTTTTTTTTTAAATGCAGCCCATTTTCCTTAAAGGAAAACGGGATGCATTTAAAAAATAAAAATGAAACTTTTCAGTTTCATATTTTAAGGGCAGGCAGTGGTCCCTGGGACCACTGACCCTTAAAAAATATTTGCACATGCATCCACAAAAGGGAAGGAGTCCCCTGGGGACCCCTTGCCGTTTACGAGTGCTTTACCACCCTTCTGAGAAGGGTGGTAAACTGTGAGTGTTTTGCGACCGCAATTGCGGTCGCAAAACATTCTTACATAGCTTAAGGAGTCTTTATCAGGAAGGGACGCCGTTGGAACGCCCCTTTCTAAATAGCGAGTCGCTAATACTATTTTGCGAGTTGCAAATTGATTTGCGCCTCGCAAAATAGGATTAGTACATGGGCCACAGGTTTTTTGCGGGCGCAAACGGGTCTAAAACCCATTTGCACCCGCAAAAAACCTTTGTACATATGGCCCTGAGTAAGGTAATCTGTAACCACTAATAAGACTGCCATCCCCTCTGGAAGCGGCAAATCTGTTCTTTAATGCTGGGGCTGATGTGGAAGGATGCAAGATTATAAAATAGGGGGTTATTTATGTGGGGTGGGATTCGGTTGCAGGACTTTGTTACATATTACTCGCCACAACTTCTCTACCACTGTGTTGGTTATCTGAGCAGGGGAAAGGGGAGGCTTGTTGGGTCACAAATAACAGTGGTCACTTGATGTTTTTCCCTAAGAGGTTCTGAGGGACTTTGCTCTAGTTAACTTGAGGTTACTGCGAACACCTCATTGAAAAACACCCCGCTTTTCAGTTTCCCGCTTATATTCGATATTTGGTCTTTACATTAGGCCACCATAGATCTTCGGAGCACTGGACCCTGGAGCAGTGACGCAAGAAGCACATGTTGTGTGTTTCCGTTTCCTCCCAGTGGCTCCGCCTCTGCTGAGATCCTGTTGGGTCAGCAGATAAAGTGCGCGTCTCCGATGTCGTCAGAGATGGGAACCGACGGGTTATATTTGTCCCTTTATAATCTAGTTTGTATTTCTGACAATTAACCTTACTCATTGGTAATTGTGTAGTGTCTTAACATGGTTATTTTCATCTACGTTTATCGGATCGTGGTTCCGTTTCCAAGTGAGCAACGATGTATTCACTGCCCGAGTGTCTGTACCCAAACTTCAATGCGGTTTTCACAAGTTGCGCTGATTTTCCATTCTCTGTCACTTTCGTATACTGGCTGCCGGCAGGTGGCGCTGTTGCTCCGGCTGCGCGTCAGTTCCTAATATAAGCAGCAGCCTAGGATGTAAACTGAACTCAGGAAGTTTGGCCTTGTGGCAGCTTTTATTGTACCCCAGATTATATCGTGTCTTCGCACTCTTAGGACACCTCACATCATACTTTCAGTCATAACCATCTACTTTTAAGTGTACGTGTGCTTTAGGAGGCAGTGGGACGGAAGGTGACAGAATAATTTATTGTTTAAATTAAAAAATTCTGTCTGACAAACAATATTTTTTGTAGAACAAAAGCTATGTTCAGTTGACAGTTATTTAAGTTGTACAAGAACTGCTATGACTTTTATGGGGGGTCATTCACACATTAGTATGTCTTCTCGTGACCCCCCTGTATGTCCCTCTGAAAGCAGTTCAGTAATAAACTGGCAAGTGGCCGGAAGTCGTGCAGTAGTTTCAGCCCTTAGTTAAGGTCAACAGTGCTCAGAGCTTTTAATTGTGAACATAAGACTACGGCCCTCATTAGGAACGACCTGCCCCAACGCATTAGCGCTGCCTTCTCAGTACTGAGAGCTCCGCAAGAAACTGAAAACTTGGGGGCATATTATTTAAAAAGTGCGCTAAACATCGCAAAGCGTGTTTAGCGAGCACTTTTTTATCGCCGGCTATCGTCGGAATAATTTGCCATGCTAACGCTGTATTAGCGACATTTAGCGCTATGGCGATAATTATTCCAGCCATAGCAGTGTTTTCCATGAAACATCGCTGGTTTTCCAGCGATGTTTCATGGAAACGGCGATAACTCTTGCTGATACGACCCTGTGGTCGTATCAGCATAATCCACCCCCATGTTAGATATGGCTAACACCTGCTAATTGCAGGTGTTAAATAAATGGCGATGACCCCGGTTAGCGCGACTTTTCACGTCGCTAACTGGGGCCATGGCCACCTTGCTAATAGGCGATAGGCCTGTTAGCGGGTGTTTCCCAGGTTTGTTCGTCGGGAACGCCCACTTTGCATGTCATTAGCGATAAATATCGCTGACATGCAAAGCGGTAAAAACACGGGCGCTAATGCCCGAAAACTGTCGCTAACTGCTGTTAGAGACAGTTTGCTGATAGGGTGATAAGAATATCGCCGCTTTAGCGGCAAAAAGTGCCGCTAAAGCGGCGATAGTGCCCTTGCTAATATGCCCCTTGGTTCTTCACCTGAACATGGCCCAGTCCCAGCCGATACAGCCCCTGCTTTCTCAGCACCAGGATACTCTCCGGTGTGAGCTGCGCCGTTCACAAATACCCCTAACATAACACAAAGTTTGCCTTAACAAATTGTTGTGCTGTTCAAACGTCTTTCTGGCGTCTCCTGTTTCACACATAGTCTCTGTTCTTTTCCATCTCAGTCACACTCCCCTCTCATTTCTTTCTCTCTTTCTCACTTTTCTGTCCATATTCTCACACATGCTTAATTTTCTTTCATCTTTCTCCCTTCTCCCCAGAAATAGGCAATTGTGCAAGTTTAACCTGGGTGAGAGGCGTGTGATACTCCCACAGAATATTAGCTGGTCCCAGTTTCTCAGTCCCCACAGAACCTCCGGTTTGACATTATAGGAATGAATGCTGAAAGACCTCAACTCTGCCTATGCAATTTCTCACCTCAATCAATCTGCACAGAGGCACAGCCGTGCCTGCAATGGAGCTTAGCTGCATTCTTGGAAGAGCTCAGCTCATGTGTGCAGGAAGTCAGCTCCAGCTACAGGTTCACGGTCTCTGCTCTAGCTGTTCATGGTTTCAGCACTATGTATGCAGGGACTTGGCTGAATCTGGTCTGGAGTTCAGCTGTATTTGAAGAGTGAGTTCAGCTCTACAAGATGATGAGACCTGTTTGCGGAAGAGCTCCACTGTGTCTGTAATCACAAGAACCTACTTCTCTCTGTGTAAGAACTTGTTTCAGTGAAAGAGAGAACCTGAGTTTGAGAGTGTGTATGAATAAGTGAAAGTGAGTACGAGGGAGTGAGTGGGTGGGAAAATGAGTGTGTTCGAACGAGTGAAGAAGTGATTGGAGGTTGTGTGAGGGAGTGAAAGTGAGTTGTGGGTGTAACTCTCAATGGTGCAGCAGGGACACTTGCACCAGTGCCCAGAGTTAGTGTGTGTGTGTGTAAGTGTGTTAGTAAGCAAGAATGAGAATCAGTGAGTATGAGTGCATTTGTGTATGAGTAACAGTGAGTGGGAATAAGTATGAGATGGAATGAGCAAGTGAGAGAATGTGAGTTAGAGTGAGTGAGCGGAAAGAGACAAAAGCCCAGATTATCAAAACTTTCACACAACGCAGTGCAGCACCCAAAGTTGCTGAGCTGCGTGAGTGAGAGGGAGAAAGCCTGAAAGCTCCATATCTACAAAGATACGGTACTGTCCTGCTCTCTCCGTAGCGCTGGTGCACAATTAGGCTGCCAAGTGCCACATAGACACCTCCCCCCCATCTCCCTTGACCCCACCATGAAAGATGCTATTTGTAGAAAAGTCTGGCCACTGCATTTAAGAAAACAAAAACTCTTTCTCCCCTTTTTAGTCTTTATTTAGCGCTTATTACTGAGCACATGGGTAGTAAGCAGTATATAAATGCAATTGCAAATCAAGACAATTTGAGTTTTCTGCCTTGTGTGCTTGAAATTTCCCACAGGAAGATGGGAGGGATTGTCGTTGAAATTTAGTCTTGGTCTCTCATGCCAGCGTTAATGGGCAAGCATTGTCTCCCTTTAAATGGTGCACACTGTATTGCACAATTGGAACCGCCCACTGTGAGATTTTTGTTCTAGATGTTGTGATTCATCTGTGACCCCCTCCTTTGAGGACACTGCAGAAGCAAGATAAGCTGAAGGTGTCTGTCAGAGAAACGAGAATGTCTGTTCTGAGGCTCTCTTCTCCAGCCGTACTTCACCCAGGCTTTCCCTGGGACAGACACCCACAGAGCTGGAGGCCTGCAGCCTGGGCTACGGAACACTTTGGGGGGTGGGGGTCTGAAGCTCTTTCAGCCCAATGGGATTTGCACGCCTGCTTCTGCCTGTCTGCCTCCCTCTACCCAGGATGTGCTGTCACAACTAGAGCTGCCAACCAGATTCAAGTCCCTATGTCTGTTCAACATCCTGTGTTTCTGGGCAAATCACCTAACCTCCCCATGCCTAAAAACAATGAATGTGAAAAAGTAATGTAAATAACGGTCATGGAAAGCGCTCCAATACCATTGTGTCCAGTTCCTGCTACATAGAAACTGCAGAAAAATGTACTAAGAGGTAAGAACAAAGCCGTAACATAAGCAAAAACAAACAGATATCCATTTCCTGGCTGATTTGTACAAAATGAAACCAGGAACCTGGATAAATCACAACTTCCCTGCTTAAGCTGTGTATGATTGTAGAAAAATATTGTATTTCACCAAAACTCTTTTTTTTTTCCATTATCTCGTATGAAAGCCCTTTCAACTGTGAGTTCAGAATACCAGTTGCAGAAAAACCTATGGCGCTTTATTTAATAGACTGTAATCTTGCGCCATAATAATGTAGGTCAGGGACAGTGCTTACATGACAATTGTCTTGCCTCTTAGTGCACTAATGGTTAATGTTTGAAAACTATCACTTTTAATAAGTACTTCTCAGTGCTGTAACGTGATTTATTTATGTCGAATCTTCACGTTAAGGAAATACACTTTCTTGAATTTTGCAGTGGCTTTATCATGTTTTCGTGCTGTTCGTTGTGTGATTTACACAGCACACATTTCCAGGGCTCGGCTCCTGCACTGGCTCTAAGATCCGAGCCAGACCCTGGGCTCGCCCTGAAATCTGTTGCTCGCCCACCTCTACTGCTCTGTCCTACAGGTCTTGGCCTTCCAGTCACCCAGACCACAGTCGTGCACAGGTTGATGAAAACTCTGCTCTAGTAAGAGGTGGTCTTTTGTTTTGTTTAAGTTTTTTGGCATCGTTCCTCGAGGTAGTTTCACTTATGATGAACATGTATTTGTCTTCAGAGCGAGAAAGACATAGGCATGTACTGTGCCGCTATTCCTCTTTAGAAACCAAGTCTATTGAAATGGCTTACCACATACTTGAAGTAGGTGGCAAACTGCGAGTGTTTTGCGACCGCAATTGCGGTTGCAAAACAATCATACATTTAAGTGAGGCTCGCTATTAGGAAGGGACGCCCTTGGCACGCCCCTTCCTAATAGCGAGTCGCAAACCCTATTTTGCGAGTCGGTAATAGGTTACCGACTCGCAAAATAGGGTTTGTACATGGGGCACACCAATTTTGCGGTCGTAACGGGCTGATTTCCTGTTTGGGACCGCAAAATATGGTCGTACATGTGGCCCATAGTCTATTCTAGCTAATGTATCATGAGAAGGAGAGAACTTTATTCTTCAGCATCTGATCTGGGTTGCATAAACTGCAAGAATCAGTTGGTGTCTTGAACTGACAGGAGCTTTTACAGCATTAGGTTGTTAAGGACAAAACTGAATGTTGATTTCTCTATTGCTACAAGGATTAAAGATTTAGTTAAAATTCCCTGCTACAATTACAACCAGCTAAATCTATTAGTCCTAAAATATGGCTACACTGACGGGACCGTAATACTTAAGACCAGTAAAGTGAATTTTGTTAATCAAAGCATCTAACAGGAGGAAACATTTGCTTTTCTCATGCTCCTGGGATAAAACCTGCATTCAGTTTTGTAACGGAAAACAATAGCAACACCTCAGGGAAAGTAGGAGAGGAACCCTTAACACAAGCATGACGACACAGTACATTTCTTGACACCTCTTTGTTGTGCAGTAGCCGACTCCTTATGCAGGCAGAAGTGAATGTGTCTGTAGTGAGTTAGGGAGTTGGCTCTGGGCAGGCCTGACCTTTGCCTGTGATTTGTGTGCAAGGTAAGCTTGCGTTGCATAAGAAGTGAAACTAGGGGTCGAAAGTCACAGCCTCATAAGGGGTACGGGGAAAGGCCTTAAAAGAGTATTTGAGGGGCGGGTAGATTTTAATAACCTTAAAATATGTTTTATGACATCGTTCATCAAGGTAGTTTCACTTATGATGAACATGTATTTGTTTTCAGAGCGAGACAGACATAATAGGCATGTACTGTGCCGCTCTCCCTCTTTAGAAACCCAGTCTATTGAAGTGTGTACTTTGGGGTTTTTCCGTTCCGCCCTGTTTGTTGACATGATTTTTGCAGCTCGTTTCTTCCTCTTTGGATGGCATC
This sequence comes from Calotriton arnoldi, assembly GCA_963921515.1. Classification (NCBI taxonomy): domain Eukaryota; kingdom Metazoa; phylum Chordata; class Amphibia; order Caudata; family Salamandridae; genus Calotriton; species Calotriton arnoldi. Next base: position 207,928 of record CAWUFW010017415.1, read on the forward strand.
CAGCAGAGCAGGCTCGCTTCTTTCATCCCTCCTTGTGTTGTCTCCAAGAGAATCTGGTGCTGGCAGCATGACCACCACACGGTGAACTCTATTCCTCACCTGTGCTAGCGCTTAGATGTGAAGACAATTTAGCTCTGCTTTTGAATGAGCAGCAGAGGGCAATGGAGTCCTTTATGTCGGTGTATCTGCTGCAGTTTGTCCGGTAAGGGGTGGTCATGTGCACGATGCTCTTATTCTGATGTTTGAGTGATGTCATCCGCAGGATTTGAGGGGCGGGGAGATTTTAATAACCTTAAAATATCCGCATAATTCTACAGCACTTGCCAACTAGACTGACACTTGTTAGTTTCTGTCAGAAAGAAAATTCCCCTGCCCCCTAAAATTGCAGTGGAACAGCACTTTGAGTCATGTAACGGGTACATTACATACATACATAAAATAATTAATAATTATCGAAGCCAAGATGGCCGACGAGTGGGAGCCCCAAAATGGAGCTCCTGTGAGGATTCCGAATCCGTGATTTATCCTATTACAATCCCTGCCATCCACCCTCCAATTTGCAACAATCACTAATCTTTTAGCGTGAGTAGCTGGTTTTAGCTTTACTCACCTGGTTTGGTTCGCTGTTGCTGGATCCTTACGCTGTCTTCTGGGTGAGTCCTGGCTGGCTGGATCGGCTGATGGGCACAGGTTGAGTCTGGGTCCCCATCCCCGTGGCCCGCGGTCGCGCTGCACTGTGGTGTGGTGCAGAGAAGAGCTGGTGGCGGTTGCCCCACGGAGTTGAGAGGGCTGCTCCTGGGTGGAGCTATCAGTTTGGTTTCCGGTCCCTTGGGGCCGTCGGATGTTGCTGCACAAGCGGGTCGCATCCACACAGACACGCTGCCCTCGCTCAGACTTGCTGCCCTCACGGGTATACTTCGAAGGGAGCCCTGGTGTTCTGACTCGCGCCTGGGGCTTGGATGCAGAGTCTTCGTCTTCGTAACTGCCTGGACTGATTCGGACCGCCCCCCTCCCTGCGGTCACAGCGTGGCGGAGCGGATTGCTCGGGTGTTCTGCTGCTATGATGTTTTGCTTGGACTACTTGTTCCTCTAAAACACAGACACGACTCCTAGGGAGCCGCCTGCCCTTTGCGGAACTACTGCTGCCTTGGCTTCTGCCCATGCTCAGGGAGTAGCTTATTAGTGTATCTGGGTGACTTCTCCCCAGGCACCTGGTTTCCGGACTATTCTATGTGCGTTTTGCATTGTTTTTGTCTCTTTTGGGCTCATTTGAGTTCGCTACTTCTTAGTAACTTTCTCCCTAGAGTTTTTGAAGTTGAGAATTGCTGATTTCACTAATAGACAAAGGACCATTGTTTCAAGCACAAATTGTTTGGGCAGAGAAAGAAAGGTAGGACTTCTTTCCTACTCTACCTTTGGTGCGGCCATCTTGGAATAATCTGGCTGCAAGAAGGCACGTTGAACTCCAATTAGCTTGGGCAGAGAAAGAAAGGTAGGACTTCCCTCCTGTTCTACCTTGGGAGCGGCCATCTTGGAATAGTCTGGTTGCAATAAGTCAAAATGCACTGCTTTTTTACCTAGGAGTGTAATAGTTCACTAACCTCCGGTGTCTTCTCAACAACTAACAAGAGCATCCTTGCACATTGCTCTGTTGAACTTGAAACCCAAGAATGGAATATTGCACCCCAAAAATTGGTTTACAGGATCTCTCTTAGGGTGGCCTTAACTATATCTGGCCGTGACCTTTCCTCACCCCTTTATTCTGCTCGCTGTCCTCACCATGGCGCAACCTCCTACTCGCTCCTCTGACTTTCTGGCACGGGTAGGCCTTAATGCGTTCAAGATTGTCTACCCCCCCAACCACTCGAAGAAAGCAGCAAAGACCTTTAAACACAATCTTCTCAAACGTTGTCCTGAAACGCTTATCTCTGAAACCTATTTTTGCGCGGAAAAGGGTTTGGTGGTTACAGACCTTATTATCTACACAACCAGAAGAGCCCAGTGGAGAAGAGCCTTAACTGCTACGCTTCGTTCCAAAGCTCTGTGCAAAACCCCCCACGGTTTTCGAATAGTCATATTACCTTCTCCTGTCCTCAATGCTGATCTGGCCATATCTCTCTACAATAATGGTAACATCCTAATTGAAGCCTCTGACCTGAATCTTAACCGCTTTGACTGAATCTTTATGAGGATTAAAAATACACTTAATAATCCTAATCCTGCTAGTCTACATCATATTAGTCTCCCCATAACTGCTGAACCTTCTGCTCCCTCCCACTTTGTTTCCTCCCCCTCCACCTCCCCTTCACTCACTATGAATCGGTATGTTACCTCCCCCGACACGGTTGGTGAGTACAATACTTACCATCCTAACCCTGAAATCCCAGATTTTCCATCTCCAATCGCCCATAACACCAATCCTAGTGCTTCTCCTACTCTGCACCCTATTTTGTACCCCAGTACCTTACCTGTTAACCCTCTCCTACCTAGCTCCTCTCCTATTTCTCCCCCCATTTCACAGGATAAAGTCACCATGCCCTCCACCAATCCACCTCAAAGGTTTTCTCTTCAACCACTTACACTGAGTTCGGATGCCCTCTATGCTAATCCTCACCCCTCCGTGGATAATATGACTGAACTCTCTTTCCCCCTGCAGTTTTTGTGAGGGTAAGGGGCTCCATCCATTATCTTATTCTAGGCTGGACACTGGTTATGATAGCCTCCCCTTCTTTGAGGAGAAAATGGCTGACCTCAAGCAGGATCTCCTTACTATCAAGGATAACCTGCAGACCCTCCTATATTTCTCCTTGAAGATGGAGGCGTTTTGCAAACTCTATCCCTCCTTTGGGTCTGATCTACCTACTCTTCCATCAAGTATTAAACAATGCGGGGAGGAAAGGTCTTCTCGCACTAACCCACACAGCCCACTCTGGAGTACTTGGCCTCTTCCTAACCACCATTCCAGGCCCCTTAGGTTCTTGCCTCAGATGTCGGTTGATGACACGCTCGCACTTCTTCTATTGTACAATGACTCTTGGCGTGTCTCCCCTGACTCACCAATCAACATACCTACTATCTCCTCTGACCCTGGTAGAGAACCAAGTATTAACACTAGATCTGTGAATAGGGATAACCTACTTCAGATCACCACGTCTCACCTAGAAGCGGCCACTACCAACTCTCATATCAAATCGATGCTTCTCAACTGCAGATCAGCAATGAAACACGCAGCGGATATCTTTGAACTCATCATCACGCAAGAATTGGACCTCCTGATCCTTACTTAAACTTGGCTCAATGACTCCTCCTCTCCAATGCTCGACATCTTAATCCCTCCTGATTATGACATTATCAGATGCGATAGACCTGTTAAAACTGGGGGCAATGCCTGCATCTATCGCTCCAGCCTCATGTTGAAACAGGCTCAAAATGCTTTGATGTCCTCCTGTGAGCACCTAGTCACCAAAATCTGGAACAATGGCAAGATTGTCTGTGTGCTCCACACGAAATATCATCCACCGGGTGATAACCTGCTCTTCATAGAGCAAATTATGGAGTCCATTTCCTCTTGCTCGGTCCATCACCCTAACCATATCTTCCTCTGTGATTTTAACCTTCACTGGAACGACACAAATGATCCCTTAGTTTGCTCCTTTAAGGCTTTCCTCTCCAACCTCAACTTCATCCAGGCCTGCAATGGACCCACCCACAACAAGGGCGCTAACCTTGACCTTATAATAGCTAGAGACAACATCATTCAGCTTCATGACATTATACCCTATGATTGGTCGGATCCTCACCAAATCTCCTTTCACATCTTGGAAAAGGTTGTGCTCAGTCAAGGACAACCGCTTAAAACTAAACAGCTGGTTCGTAATCTGAGAGACATCAACATCAATAATCTAACTACCATTAGCAAGAATCTTCTTGAGCCACCCCCTAACATGACCAACTTGGACGACCTTACGGATCATTACATCAACTCTATGTCAAGTATTTTCGACTCTATTGCTCCGAAGCAACTCAAGAGGATGCCGATCAAACAATCCAAACCCTGGTTCAATGGTTCCCTTAATGAGGAACGTCACAAACTTAGGCTTTCAGAGAGACTATGGAGAAATTATCCCTCCATTACTAGCCTCAATCAGTTGATGAGGATGAGAAGCGCTTACAACAAACATATTCGCAGTGCTAAATCAGATCATTTCAGGGCTCAGCTTGACAGTGCTAAAAACCGACCCAAGAAATTGTTTGAAATCATCAAACAACAAGCTAACCACTCTACTAATCTTATCTCGGCACTCAGGACCTCCTGCCCCAGTGAGGAGGACTTCTCAGCTCACTTCTCAGAAAAGTCAAGAAAAATTGAACTTGAACTGCAACGTGCCACACCTAACTTGCGGTCTCTGAGCTCCCTTGCATCTGCGGTACCTTTGGCAGCGAGTACACCTTCCTACCCCACAGATTGCACTCCTAAAAACAATGCCTCTTGGAATTCTTTCCTGCTCCCAGATGATGCGGAGCTGCTACATTCTTTAGTCTTTAAAACCCTCCAATCACTTCAGCGATCCTCTACCCGCTAAGCTTTTCAAAGATCTCATTTCGGCCATTCTTCCACTTTGGGCCCGGATCATTCAAGAATCTCTCTTGCAGGGGAGGATTCCTGATTGCGTCAAGATGGGGCAAGTCACTCCCATCCCCAAGAAACCTAATGCTGACCTAGCGGATCCCAACAATTTGCGTCCAATCACCAGCATCATGACTTTAGCTAAATTGCTCGAGAAATGCGTTCACACACAGCTCTGCAACCACATCGAGAAATTTCAGCTCCTTGACCTCTACCAGTCAGGTTTCAGAGCGGGGCACAGTACAGAAACAGCTCTAACTCACATTGTTGATGACGCCTTGAGATCTCTTGACCAAAATTTTCCTTGTCTTCTGATCCTTCTTGACTTGTCCTCAGCATTTGACACCATCAAACATGATTACTTGATTGCTCTTCTTTAATATAGGATGGGGTTATCGGGCCCTGTCTTAAACTGGTTTGCCTCTTTCTTACATAACCTTACCCAAAGAATCAAAGTTAACCAATCACTTGCTGCTAGTACCCCGGTCACTACTGGAGTACTTCAAGGTTCGCCACTCTTGCCCACTCTCTTCAACCTTTTCATAGAACCTCTCTCCGATATTCTGAACTGCTCTAGCATTCAATACCATATGTATGCTGATGACACTCAACTGTACAAGAAGATCTCCTCTCCAGATGACATAAAAAGTCTAAATGGGGCCCTCCTAAAAACTCAACAATGGCTAACTCATAATCATCTATTGTTAAATACCCTCAAAACAGAATTCCTCCTGATTGCCCCCAGTAACCACTCGGCACCTACTCAAGACTGGATCAAACAACTTTCTGCACTCAATTGCACCCCTTATGTTGTTGACTCTGCTAGATCTTTAGGTATTACCCTGCACAAATACCTAAATATGCAAGATCACATCAGTGCCACTATTAGGGGAGCCAATCATCAGCTCAACGCTCTAAGGAAAATCAAGGCATTCTTACCTCCTCAGGACATCTAGTCAGCAGTCCAATCCCTAGTTATCTCATGATTGGAATATGGTTTAGTGACCGTAGCTGGGCTACATAAAGCTAGATTAGCTCCTCTTAGAGCCACTCTGAACGCTTCGGCTAGACTCATCACGGGCTCCAGAAAACATGACCATATCACACCTGACTTAATTCAATTTAACTGGCTATCCATTGAAGCAAGGATCCGTTTCAAGATAGCCTGCCTAACGCACAAAGCTATTCATTACAACACCTCCATCTACCTGGTAAAAAACTTGAGCTATCTGGCTCGAGTCAGAACTTAAGAAGCTCTAATACTCTACTATTGAAACCTCCTAAATTCAATAAGAAAAGAACATACAACCGTGCCTTCTCTGGTCTTGCTCCAAGAATTTGGAACGCTCTTCCTCCCGAGATCATATCCATCCCATCGACCACCTCATTCAAGAAACATGTCAAATGGCTGCTCCTGAACGACCATCAACAGCAATAGCCCCGATGCCATTTTCAATCTACTTCCATCTCCTGTTTGACAGTCTTCTTACCTTTTGTTCTAAATGTGTTATGTTTCTCATCACTTGTCCTTTTGATGTACTGCTTAGCTGGAACTTTACAGTTCCCACTAGTTGGGCCGATACCTTGGATCACCTTTTTTACTCCGTCTTCTCCGTGCTCCCCCATGACCTTGTTATTTTTCAGGTACTTCTTATGCTCCATTTTGTACTGTACTCATGCTTTTACCTCATGCCAATGTACATTCCTTTGTACAGCGCTCTGATACCCGTATGGGTCATGTTCGCGCTTTATAAAACTTTTCAAATAAATAAATAATCAGATGACTGCAGGGATTCGTAAATCACTAGTAGTTCTCAAATTATTTGTTTTTAAAACACTTTTTCAGGGATGGCAGCTAGAAATGAAATAGGTTCATAACAAAACAAAATGGAAAGTCCTTGGCTCTTTCCCCAGCAAAATATCAAACATTATCCCATGTCAATTACATTCTATTTATGTGCACATGAACTCTATCATCCAGGATCAAAAGTGGATTCATTCACAGTGCTCTGGCCCGGGTGCAAACGAAGAAACCCTTTTCTGAGGAGTGACTAGTGCTAAAAGCTATTCTATTGCCACCATCCCATTGATGGATTTACTGATGTATATTCTGACCCCAATTAACTTGAAGGAACTCTTGTGCAATGTAGCTGGCAACGGGGAAGGGAGGTGGAATGGAGAGTTGTGGGGACTTCATAATGGTGCAAACATTTTCTGTGAATGGATTGGGAAAACAAGTGGGGCTCGTGCAAGGGAGAGAAGAAGGCAGATGAGGAAAGAAGGTAAAGAGAAGCTGGAGGAGAGAAAAGAGATAGGCGTGGAAAGGTGAAATATAGTTACATCATGAAGAGTGAGTCTGTGAGGAGGTTGGAGGAGAGATGGAAGGTGGGAGCGAGCTGAAGATGTTAAGAGAAGGTGGGGAGGTGGAAGAAATGAGTCTGGCTGAGCAAGTGTAACCTTTCTTCAGTAGTTAAGGTTTGGGTGATCCAGATGAAATGTCAGACTCTGCTCTTGTATCTTGTTAACACCATGGACTGTAGAGCAGGGGTTTGTGTTAAGAGGCAAAAACGTCCCTGTGTAATCTGATGACAATGCGAAGTTGAGGAGTCCCTGTTGTGCTGTATTGTGGCATTGTGTGTAGAGCGTCATACCCATGAGTATCTCTTTTGTTGGCCCATAGAATGTCGGTTTCCAGTTCACCATTTCTGGTGTTGTGTTTGAGATTCATAGCGGTGCTGCAAACATATTATGGCAAATTACGGTTGAGCTTAGGCATGGGGTGAAGAAAAGATGGAAGAAAGAAACAGTTGCCCTATTGTAAACTAACCATCTTCCAGTAGGAGGCTACTCCTGTTGTTGTTGGTAGCATGGGTTCATAGTGTGGCCAATGAGGGAAGTGATGATGTGTTTGAGGTTCAGTGAGGTACTGCAAACATGTTGCAGCAAACCTGTAGGTGTGCCTAAGCACTGTGCCCATGATGCATTAGATTTAGTAGTATAATGTTTTATTTTAGTCACAGACCATCAAGCAAGTCACAAGTTAAAACAGGTTATGCTTAAAATAAAAACACATGTACACAGGACTAACTGAACATAACCTTTCCGCATAAGGAGTAACATATACAGAACAAGAGTTTTTCAATAAAGCAGATTTATATATATAACATAAAAATAAAATCATGTCGTTCATAATAAATAGAACTTCCCTCAACATATATTGCAAGCCTGCTAGTAAAATGCATTTAGGTTTAGTAAAAGAGCCCTAGCCATTTATAAAACCACCTACAATTGCACATATCTAGGTAACACTGCATGTTGTACATCTTTGCAGGAAAATGACCAAAGAATATATACACAGTACAATCATCAACCTCAGCATTTACCTTTGGCCTGAAATACGCTATGAATTTATACTAAAATGGAAGGGCTAGCTATTTTCGAGTCACACCTACACCTAATAAAAACCTGCTCAGTCAAAAGGCTGTATAATGACTAGTGTCTGTTCTCATGATGCGAGAGGCTGGTAAATAACGCCCGAACTCCAAATTCCGCAATAATGTTTTAACCATTTTGCTCTATGATGGGAGCACAATGGACAGCAGAATAAAACATGTTCGATGGTTTCTATGCTATCAGGGCAAAGAGGGCATCTATTCCTGATGTTAATAGCAGTGCTCTCCTTGCTCCATTACAGGTGTAACTATTAAGTGATAAAATACCATACCTAAATTTGATCAAAAGGATTTTGGCCCTGTTAGACCTGGCACCGTTGGCGTGGGTCTCCCTTCCATCTTTCGCTTTTTGTCTCCTCTGTGTTTGCTGGTGTTAGATGCTCTGGGCGCTGTGCCACTGCCATTCAGTGCTACAGCGTGAATGCTCCCTATTGTAAATTGACTGGATGAATTGGTATTCCCATAATTGTCTCATTTGATTTACCTGATAGTCCCTAGTATAGTGCACTGTGCGTGCCCAGGGCTGGTAGACCGAATGCTGCTGGTGGGCCTGTAGCACTGATTGCGCCACCCACATAAGCAGCGCGTAAAGTGTGTCTCAGACCTGCCATCGCAGAGTCTGTGCGCAGGCCAGAACTGCCATTTTTTTAACTGTAAAGTGAACCCACTTCCCAGTCCCTCAACCTTCTCTTGGCATCATGTAAGTCATCCCTATGGCAGGGTGCGTTGTATGTGAAATGTAGGACCTGACTTGGTCTGTGTGGCATGTCCTGATAGTGAATTACACTCCATTTCGTTTTTCACTATTGCAAGGCTATCTGTTCCCTTAGGCCAGAATGGGCAGTTTTGATTATTACATCCTATAATCCTAGCTGACCCAAGGAACATGTTTGGAAAGTCGAATTTAGTATGCCTGAGCTCAGAATATTAAAATACATCTTTTAGTGAGGATCATTTTTATATTCTGCGTTTGAAAATACCACTTCTAGGAAGTAGGTATTTTCTTGCCTAAGTCGTCCAGTGTGCTCTGCTGTTATGTGTTTTGGATGTCTGGTCTTGGAGGGTCAGGGCAGGCTGAGCCCGACCTGGGTTGAATAGCGAGATCTGCAGCTGGAGTATGGGGAGGGGTGACCCTTTGATTTGAGCAGGGCTGGGCCTGGCAAGGTGAATGATGGCTCCAGCCCCCACTGTGCGTCTGATGGCAGACCCCCCTCTTCCTCAAAGGCAGGATGCAGCCTCGTAAATAAAGTGCTCCAGGACCACACCGAACTGGCTCTGGCTGGGTTCAGTGACTTGTGACTTTTGAGAACAAAGACCTGTGGGGTATAAAGATCTGCGCTGAAACCCTTACGGGGTGTGTTACTTCTGGATGTCAAGACGAACCTCTGTCCGTGTAACGAGAGGAAAAGGACTTTGAAACTTTCATCCATCTTGCTGAAGCAACTACCCAAGGGCCTGATTTGAGCTTGCCTCCTGCTGAAGTCTCAGGGACATTAGACTTCACCCATCAGCCTTCTGAATTCCTATTGAGAGGGGTTCTACTCGCAGGTGAGGCCTCTGTCGTGAATTCCAGAGCCTCTGGGTCTACTGCGAGGAACGCGGGCTGAGAACCATTGCTATTGCTATCGCTATTGTGGGCTGCCGCAGCTGAGGAGCTGTTGCCGCTGAGAACCCGCATTTGCCTGTGCTACGAGAATCATCGCTATCGCTATTGTGGCCCACTGCAGCTAAGGAGCTGTTGCCGCTGAGAACCCGCATTTGTCTGTGCTACGAGAATCATCGCTATCGCTATTGTGGGCCACCGCAGCTGAGGAGCTGTTGCCGCTGAGAGCCCGCATTTGTCTGTGCTACGAGAATCATTGTTATCGCTATTGTGGGCCGCTGCAGCTGAGGAGCTGTTGCCGCTGAGAGCCCGCATTTGTCTGTGCTACGAGAATCATCGTTATCGCTATTGTGGGCCGCTGCAGCTGAGGAGCTGTTGCCGCTGAAAGCCCGCATTTGTCTGTGCTACGACAATCATCGCTATTGCTATTGTGGGCCGCTGCAGCTGAGGAGCTGTGGCCGCTGAGAGCCCGCATTGGTCTATACTACGAGAATCATCGCTATCGCTATTGTGGGCCTCTGCGGCTGAGGAGCTGTTGCCGCTGAGAGCCCGCCTTTAATCACCGTCCCAGGATCATCGGGAGTGCACGCCGCGGACCGTTGCAGCTGGGAGCTGTGGCCGCTGCGAGCCCGCCTGTCATCATCGCGGCTTCCTCCCGAAAGCTGCATGCCGTGCACCTTTAAACATCAGATACATTGTGCATCACCGGGTCGCGTAGACCCCGGCCTCAAACTAAGTTAATTTCACCTGCTTTTGAGTGCTTTATTGCCTTTTCAGTGAACTTATGTTAACGTGCATTGTGGCTTGTTGATCGTCTTCGAGCCTTGTGTTAAACTGATATAAAGCTACTCCTTTTTCTATAGTTACTTGTGTGGTGTCCCTTTGTGGTGTCTTCACTGCGTTATTGTGTATGGTCACGAATGCTTCACACACTGCCTCTGAGACAGGCCTGTCTGCTCGTGCTACGTTACCACAGGGTTGAGCAGGGGTTATCAAAGGGTGACTTAGGAAGAAGGGTCCCTTCTTGGACATTGGCGCCAGCCATTGCCAACCAGAGATCCCCATTTCTAACATTGGTGGTCAGCGGTGAGGATCAGGACTTGCATTTGGAATCCACATACAATAACTGGTGTACACTACTAGTGAGTGCAGACCTAAACGCACCCACATACGTTTTTGATCTTGGTGTATTTTTGATCGTAATTGCCAGTTATTTCTACAATGGGTAAGCCAGCATCCAATGCTTCAGAGGATCTCACCTTTGAGGAAGAGAGGTTAGGAAACCTACACTGCCAAACAGCTAAAGTCTTTTTGCAAACAATTCACCATCCCTATTGCAGGTCTCTCTAGGAAGGAGGAGTATCAGAAGGCGCTAAAGGCCAGGTGGGAGGCGAGGGAGTCCCCCGGGAATGGGGGAGAGCCTGGGGACGGGGGAGAGAATGCCGGAGGGCAGCAGGATGACGAAGTGGATTTAGTGGGAGGTAAAGCACTTTCCAGTCCAGGTACTAGCGTTCCTCAAAGGGCCTGTCTCCAGAAGAGATGGAGGACAGGGAGAGAGATAGGAGGCATAGTTTGGAGATGGCCAAATTAGAAGGTCAGAAGGACCTAGATAGTAAAAAGTTGGATATTGAGAATAACCGGTTAGCATTTGAACTTGAGAAAATGAAACTGGAGCATGAGAGAGTATTGAGGGAGCTGGAGATCAAGGCTAAGAGTTTAGAGATCTCCCCCTCTGGTGGCAGCATACCTTTAGTACCTACCGAGAGTAGAGTTTATATACCCAAGGATGTCATCAAGGATTTCCATAAGAGTGAGGATATTGGGCAATGGTTTGCCACCTACGAGATAGCAATGGTGTCCCACCGGGTCCCTGAGAAGGATTGGGGAGCGGGGTTGTGGGGACGCTTTGTGGGTGATGGGAGGGATACCCTGTTGGATCTGCCTGAAGAGAGCAGGATGGTGTATGCCCAAATGAAGGAGGCCTTGATGACGTGATATGGTTTGACCCCAGAGATGTACAGGCAGAGATTTAGAACCTGTAAGAAGTTAGAGGGTACCACTTGGGTTGAATATGTGTCTTTTTTTTGCAGAGCAATGGATTGCTGGGTAAAAGGTAGCAAGGCGGAAACCTTTGAACAACTGTATGATTTGTTTGCGTGGGAGCATTTAGCTAGTAACTGTTTTCCAGAGCTACGCCAGCACCTTACTGATAGCAAGCTAACTAACCCTAGGAAGCTTGCTGAGGAGGTGGACAGCTGGGTGAGCACCCGGGTTCGCAAGGGTCATGTGGGAGACTTCGCCAAAGGTGGGCAGGGTCCCCAGCAGAGAAGTGGGGGGGACAGGGGTAAACAGAGGGAGTTCCAGAGAGGGCCCCAAAGTAATTCCCAAGGGAACCCAGGAGTGGTGTCCCAGTCTCCCACTGAGAAGAAGCCAGTGCCCCCGACAGGTAGGCCTGTTCAAAGGGGCCCCTTACTTGTTTTAAATGTGGTCAAGTGGGCCACTGGTATTATGATCCCCAGTGTCCCCAGAGGGACCTCAATGCACCACCCCGTGCACCAACCCGCCAGCTTGCTAGTGTAGCCCTGGGAGGGGAGGAGATGGGTGCCCCAGGTGGGTGGGATCCCGTAGAATTGACCCTTGTCTCGCTAGGAGACTTTGAGAAGGTCCCTAACCCCACGCTGCCTGATAACACTAAGAAGTACAGGCAGTGGGTGACCATCAATGGCCATAGGGTGGAGGCTCTGAGGGACACCGGAGCAAGTGTGACTGCTGTCAGCTCCCGGTTGGTGTCCCCAGAGCAGGTTGTCCCCCATGCATTCTGCCCAGTAGTGTCAGCAAACAACTCTGAGAGCCAGTGTGAGGTGGCTCAAGTTCCCTTTGAGTGGGGAGGGGTCTCAGGAACTCTTCAAGTAGCCGTGAGGCCAGCCATGCCGGTAGACTGTCTGTTGGGCAACGATTTAGAGAACTCCCCGTGGGCTACAGTGGAGAGGAAATCTCACTTGGAAATGTTGGGTCTGCCTGAGTGGGCGTGCACGACCACTCGGTCCATGGCAGCCAGTAAGGACGTTCAGAAGGACCTGGAGCCTGAAAGTATGGCCCAGGCCCCTGCCTTAAAGAGAAGGGGTAGGGGGTGCGGGAAACCAGCCTCCATAGTTCCCATGGCCCAGGAGGGAGCAGACCTTGAGGGGGATGCCCTGGAGCCTACCGGGGAACAAGTAGCCGAACTGGGGGACCTGCCTGGGCTGACCTATTGGCAGCAGGAAGGAGGGCCCACCAGGGAGGAATTTTGTGAACAGCAGAGAACGTGCCCTTCTCTTGAGGGGCTGCGGCAGCCCAGGCAGCAGGTGATCAGTCAGGGTCACATCTGATCTATTGGGAGAATGACCTCCTTTACAGCGAGCCTAAGATTGCTGAGCCTGGGTCAGCCCGTGTGCTGGTGGTACCCCAGTGCTTCAGAGCCTTCCTACTGGGGTTGGCTCATGATGTGCCATTGGCAGGACATCTGGGGCAGACCAAGACCTTCGAGAGGCTGGTCACCCACTTTTATTGGCCCCAGATGCGCAGGAGCTCAGATGCTCACTGCAGGACATGTGAAACTTGCCAGGCAAGTGGGAAGAGTGGGGGGAAGATCAAAGCCCCACTCCAGCCCTTTCCAGTTGTCAGTACCCCATTCGAGCGAGTGGGCATTGACATTGTGGGGCCTCTGGACCCCAAGACAGCCATGGGCAACAGGTTCATCCTGGTCTTGGTGGACCATGCCACCCAGTACCCTGAAGCCATCCCACTCCGGACAGTGACGGCCCCCGTGGTGGGACGTGCACTGATGGGGATTTTCTCCTGTGTGGGGTTCCCCAGAGAGGTGGTGTCCGATAGGGGTACTAACTTCATTTCCAAATATATGAAGTCTCTGTGGGAGGAGTGTGGGGTAACTTATAAGTTTACCACCCCTTACCACCCCCAAGGTAATGGGCTGGTTGAGAGATTCAACCGGACCCTCAAAGGCATGATTATGGGCCTAGAAGAGTCCATGAGGCGTAAGTGGGACGTCCTCTTGCCATGCCTGTTGTTTGCTTTCTGTGAGGTGCCATAGAAGTCCCTAGGGTTCAGCCCCTTTGAACTACTCTATGGTCACCCGGTAAGAGGGCCTCTGGGTCTGGTCAAGGAAGGCTGGGAGCAGTCTCCCAGGAAACCTCCCCAGGATGTGTTTAGCTACATGCTGGCCTTCAGAAACCAGACTCGGCATTTCAGAAAGCTTGCTGAGGCAAATCCGGAAGCCAGCCAGGAAGAGATGAAACGTTGGCACGATCAGAATGCCACTCTGATTGAGTTTCAGCCTGGTCAAAAGGTTTGGGTCATGGCCCCAGTGGAGCCCTGTGTGCTCCAAGATAAGTGGACCGGACCATTTGAGGTGGTGGAGCGCAAGAGTCCTGTTACCTACTTGGTGGACTTGCGGTCTCCCCGGAACCCCTTGCGGGTCCTGCATTTCAACCGCCTGAAGCCCCACTTTGAGAGGTCCGAAGTGGGCATGCTCCTGGCCACAGATGCTGGGATGGAGGAGGAGAGTGAGCCTCTTCCTGACCTCCTGTGTGCAAAGGAGCAAGATGGGTCAGTGGAGGGTGTGGTCCTCTCCACCACACTGACCCCTGAGCAGCAGAGTGATTGTCGTCAACTGTTGGGACAATTCAGTGATCTGTTCTCCCTGGTGCCTAGTGTCACTGATTGGTGTGTCCATGAAGTGGACACTGGGGACAGTCCTCCTGTTAAGCACAAGGCTTACTGAGTGACTGACCGGGTTAGGGCATCCATTAAGGAGGAGGTTTCCAAAATGTTTGCTTTAGGGGTGATTGAGTCCTCTAGCAGCCTTTGGTCCAGCCCAGTGGTCTTGGTACCAAAGGCTGCAGCGCCTGGTGCCAACCCAGAACTTTGGTTCTGCGTGGACTACCGAGGTCTCAATTCAGTCACAAAGACTGACGCGCACCCCATACCCAGAGCTGATGAGCTCATAGATCGGCTAGGGGCTGCACGGTACCTCAGCACGTTTGATTTGACGTCTGGGTATTGGAAGATCGCCTTGACTGATGGGGCAAAGGAGAGGTCAGCATTCTCCACACTGGATGGGCACTACCAGTTCCGGGTGATGCCCTTTGGGATAAAGAATGCCCCTGCCACCTTTCAGAGGTTGGTAAACAGGGTGTTGGTTGGGCTGGAGGATTTCAGTGCCGCCTACCTGGATGACATCGCAGTGTTTAGTTCCTCATGGGAGGACCACCTGCGTGTTGGGGTTTGTAGAGCACAGCCATCATAATAGCCCTCCGTGAAGAAGTCAGTAAGGGAATGTTTGACCAGGTATTAAACACAGCAAGGTAAGCTTGACCAAACTGTAATTAATAGGTCAGGTTTATTCTGTGGTAACACCAACGCTATTTTTGTGTGCACTGCCTTATGGTTATTCAAGTTTGCCTTTGTAAACCCTTCTTAGTATTAATAGGCTTCAGATTATTATTACGATTATGTTTGCCTGTTTTGAATTTCACATCGGTAAAGTGTTCACCAGACTCGAGCAACAAGAACAGGTGCAAGACCTCGTGCTCACGTTGCTTTCTGTTTAACTGACAAACATGTCTAGCAACGTGAAAAGCAACCCCACCCTTCCTCAGCTATAAAAGACTGCCGCTCCCACTTACTCGCGCTTGTGTTCGTTACCGCTATCCAGCATCTCCACTTACCTGAAATCTTTCGACAAAGCAGCAGCGCTCTGGTCCCGTCTCTTGACTTCCGGCTTTCTTCCTGCTTCCGCTGCTCTTCTCTGCATCGAAGACTCGGTTCCTGTCCCGTCCCCATTATTCGTCCGGCGCATACTTCCTGGTCCAGTTTTCTTCATCCAACCTGCAACAAAAACAAAGAGAAAAGAATCGTTAGACAAGTAAGAACGTTCCGCTTGCGGAGCGCGTGCGCACGCATGCATGCAGAACAATTAAAAGGTAAAGAAAAACTTATCGTTGAACTTTCTGGCTGAATTAAGTCTTCCTGCCACAATCTTCTGACAAGAGCTAAGACAAATACAAAAAACAAAAGAACGCATAGAT
Source organism: Calotriton arnoldi (assembly GCA_963921515.1). Lineage (NCBI taxonomy): Eukaryota > Metazoa > Chordata > Amphibia > Caudata > Salamandridae > Calotriton > Calotriton arnoldi. Next base: position 223,696 of record CAWUFW010017415.1, read on the forward strand.
TACAACAGAGTTTGTGAACAAAAGACTCTGTGATTTCAATCATTGCGAAAGAACAATTTTCATTTCCTTTATTTATTTTTGGGGCATTATTGTGAAGTGTCACAAGGACCTGACGTTAAGTAAGTGGCCCAAAATAAGAGGCTCATTTGTTTAATGTACAACACGAATGTTTGTAGGCTAATGTGTTCTTGTTTTTACAGAAAAAGGGAGTGGCACATTTAAGTCATCTCTTAATATCACTAAGAGGCATACAGTAAAAGCAAAGGTACTAAAAGTGCAAGGAACAGTATGAAAGTAAAGCAACTTATGAATATTCATGTTTAGAGAAGTAAGCAGTACTGCACTCATTGTTGTTTATTTTCTTGTAGGGAATGATCCACTAAAGGTTTTGCAGACAGACGCACTTTGACAGAAGTGAAGAGAGTGGCGTGTGTGTCCTTTTATTTGCCTTTTGGTTATTTTGTCCCTTTTTTCCCCTTCCCCCAAGGACCTATGAATCCAAGCTGTATATTTACAAACGGTTTAGGAGGAACTAGGTGTTAGGGGGCATTGGGAAAAAATCTTCATATCTCTCAACTGGAACGCCTGGATTTCAGGTTAGTGAAGGTCAACACTGCGCCACCTCTGGGAAGTGTTGATGGCACTGCGAAGGGCAGGCCTCACAATCAAGGCAAGTAAGTGCCAGATTGGGCAGGGTTCTGTGGTGCACTTGGGACACCAGGTTGGGAGCGGCCCAGAATTGAAACCATCCTGGCTTGGGAGCCCCCAAAGACCCAGACACAGGTGAGAGCCTTTTTAGGACTCATGGATTATTACAGGAGGTTTGTCAAGGGGTATGGCAACATTGTTGCACCCTTGACTGTGCTGACTTCTAAGAAGCAGCCAAAGATTGTGAACTGGACTCGCACCTGTCAGGAAGCTTTTGATGCCCTGAAGACTGCCATGTGCACAGCGCCTGTACTTCAGGCGCCCAACTTTTCAAAAGAATTTGTTGTCCAGACAGACGCTTCAGAGTATGGTGTGGGGGCTGTTCTGTCACAGATCAATGAGGAGGGCCTAGACCAACCGGTAGCCTTCATTAGTAGGAGGTTACTTCCACGGGAACAGAGGTGGAGTGCAATTGAGCGTGAGGCATTTGCTATGGTTTGGGCACTGAAAAAGCTGAGACCATACCTGTTTGGGACTCACTTCCGGGTTCAGACGGACCACAGGCCCCTCAGATGGTTGATGCAGATGAGGGGTGAGAATCCAAAGTTGTTGAGGTGGTCTATTTCCCTACAGGGGATGGACTTTACAGTGGAACACCGCCCGGGTACAGAACACGACAATGCTGATGGTCTGTCCAGATTTTTCCGCCGTATTGATGAGAACCCCCAAGTGGGTGGGTAGTTCTCCCCACATTTCAGCTGGAGGGGACACGTGTTAGACCTGGCACCATTGGCGTGGGTCTCCCTTCCATCTTTCGCTTTTTGTCTCCTCTGTGTTTGCTGGTGTTAGATGCTCTGGGCGCTGTGCCACTGCCATTCTGTGCTACAGCGCGAATGCTCCCTATTGTAAATTGACTGGATGAATTGGTATTCCCATAATTGGCTCATTTGATTTACCTGATAGTCCCTAGTATAGTGCACCGTGCGTGCCCAGGGCTGGTAGACCGAATGCTGCTGGTGGGCCTGCAGCGCTGATTGCGCCACCCACATAAGCAGCGCGTAAAGTGTGTCTCAGACCTGCCATCGCAGAGTCTGTGCGCAGGCCAGAACTGCCATTCTTTGACTGTAAAGTGAACCCACTTCCCAGTCCCTCAACCTTCCCTTGGCATCATGTAAGTCATCCCTATGGCAGGGTGCGTTGTATGTGAAAGGTAGGACCTGCCTTGGTCTGTGTGGCATGTCCTGATAGTGAATTACACTCCATTTCGTTTTTCACTATTGCAAGGCCATCTGTTACCTTAGGCCAGAATGGGCAGTTTTGATTATTGCATCCTATAATCCTAGCTGACCCAAGGAACATGTTTGGAAAGTCGAATTTAGTATGCCTGAGCTCAGAATATTAAAATACATCTTTTAGTGAGGATTATTTTTATATTCTGCGTTTGAAAATACCACTTCTAGGAAGTAGGTATTTTCTTGCCTAAGTCGTCTAGTGTGCTCTGCTGTTATGTGTATTGGATGTCTGGTCTTGGAGGGTCAGGGCAGGCTGAGCCCGACCTGGGTTGAGTAGCGAGATCTGCAGCTGGAGTATGGGGAGGGGTGACCCTTTGATCTGAGCAGGGCTGGGCCTGGCAAGGTGAATGATGGCTCCAGCCCCCACTGTGCGTCTAATGGCAGACCCCCTCTTCCTCAAAGGCAGGATGCAGCCTCGTAAATAGAGTGCTCCAGGAGCACACCGAACTGGTTCTGGCTGGGTTCAGTGACTTGTGACTTTTGAGAACAAAGACCTGTGGGGTATAAAGATCTGCGCCGAAACCCCTACGGGGTGTGTTACTTCTGGATGTCAAGATAAACCTCTGTCTGTGTAACGAGAGGAAAAGGACTTTGAAACTTTCATCCATCTTGCTGAAGCAACTACCCAAGGGCCTGATTTGAGCTTGCCTCCTGCTGAAGTCTCAGGGTCATTAGACTTCACCCATCAGCCTTCTGAATTCCTATTGAGAGGGGTTCTACTCACAGGTGAGGCCTCTGTCGAGAATTCCAGAGCCTCTGGGTCTACTGCGAGGAACGCGGGCTGAGAACCATCGCTATCGCTATTGTGGGCCACCGCAGCTGAGGAGCTGTTGCCGCTATGAGCCCGCATTTGTCTGTGCTACGAGAATCATCGCTATCGCTATTGTGGGCCACTGCAGCTAAGGAGCTGTTGCCGCTGAGAGCCCGCATTTGTCTGTGCTACGAGAATCATCGCTATCGCTATTGTGGGTCGCTGCAGCTGAGGAGCTGTTGCCGCTGAGAGCCCACATTTGTCTGTGCTACGAGAATCATCGCTATCGCTATTGTGGGCCGCTGCAGCTGAGGAGCTGTTGCCGCTGAGAGCCTGCATTTGTCTGTGCTACGAGAATCATCGCTATCGCTATTGTGGGCCGCTGCAGCTGAGGAGCTGTTGCCGCTGAGAGCCCGCATTTGTCTGTGCTACGACAATCATCGCTATCACTATTGTGGGCCGCTGCAGCTGAGGAGCTGTGGCCACTTAGAGCCCGCATTGGTCTATACTACGAGAATCATCGCTATCGCGGGCCACTGCGGCTGAGGAGCTGTTGCCGCTGAGAGCCCGCCTTTAATCACCGTCCCAGGATCATCGGGAGTGCACGCCATGGACCGCTGCAGCTGGGAGCTGTGGCCGCTGCGAGTCCACCTGTCATCATCGCGGCTTCCTCCCGAAGCTGCGTGCCGTGCCCCTTTAAACCTCAGGTACATTGTGCATCACCGGGTCGCGTAGACCCCGGCCTCGAACTAAGCTCGTTTCACCCGCTTTTGAGTGCTTTATTGCCTTTTCAGTGAACTTATATTAACGTGCATTGTGGCTTGTGGATCGTCTTCGAGCCTTGTGTTAAACTGATATAAAGCAACTCCTTTTTCTATAGTTACTTGTGTGGTGTCCCTTTGTGGTGTCTTCACTGCGTTATTGTGTATGGTCACGAATGCTTCACACACTGCCTCTGAGATAGGCCTGTCTGCTCGTGCTACGTTACCACAGGGTTGAGCAGGGGTTATCAAAGGGTGTAGCTCCCTTACTCTGACTTAGGAAGAAGGGTCCCTTCTTGGACATTGGCGCCAGCCATTGCCAACCACAGATCCCCATTTCTAACAGGCCCATAAGGGCGTGATCTCATCCATGTAGGGTTCGAAATATGGTATTGATTTTACAGATCAAAACGTGCCAGTAAGACTATCACTACCGGTAGTCTGGTGGAGATTGAAATTCATATACCCCCAGAAGGATTTCTTTGAAAGAAACTTTGAAGCAGAATTAATGGTTAAGGGTTTATTCCACATCTCTCCCACACCCAGTTTAAAGAGCCATCATTTGACGTAAGCCAACCAAGGAGTGGCCGTATTTCTATCCAGCTGGATGGAATCAAGGAGGTATCCTCGGTACGGGCACAGTTAGGGAGTGGACCAGATTCTCACCCAGTAAGCCAGTGGTCTTAGAATGGCTAACTCACTAATCCTGTTAAGAGGTAGATCATAATACATGGGAACAAGTGGTGTAGCTCGCAGCAGAGAGAGTAAAGATCTCATGAAGTGATTTTCGCTCACCGATAACTGATCAACAGAAGTAATTCCCCAAACCTCAGCCCCGTATAGGGCAGCTGACTGAACTGCAACCCTATATGTTTCTACTGCGGGAGAAACTGCCCTCTGTTTGGTAGCCCTATGCATTCTCCTGATTGCGGATGCTTTGTGCCCAATAGGAGCCTTACTTTTCTCTATCTGGGAATGCCATGAGAGGGACTTACTGATTCTTATTCCCAGATAATCGAAGGATTTGGCTTACTCTAGTACTAGGCCGCCTAGATTCAATTTTCCCTTGAATGATCTGTGTGGCCTAATATACATACACTTTGTCTAAGTTTGCAAAAATGCTGGAAATTATTTAACAACTTTTGTATTCCAGCTGGGGTCCTTGAGACAAGCAACGTGTCATCTGCAAACAATAGGCCAGGTATGTGGACATCACAGAGACCAGGGGCATCATGAGTAGGGCTCCCGGTTTTCCGTTTAAACGGATTTTTACATATAAATACAGACGGAAAACAAGTTTTCCTTTATCTGTATTTATATATAAAAACGGGAAAATACTAGTACATTTTGTCATTGACATAATAGAATCACACCCCCAACCATCTGGTGTCTCCCCCTCCTTAGAAGGGGAAGAGGTGTCAGCCCGGGCTGAGACAGCTTCCCGGGCACACACACAGCCGCACCCGAGTACTTCACAGGTCTTTAAAAGACCATTTGCATGTTAATGAGGCTTTGTTGTTCTTTCACCCCTTAGCCCCTGCCTCTTCACTCTGCCGATTGCACCAGCACCTGTCTTTTCCTTGCAGACTGGGTTTTACAAGGGCAGCTTGCGATGCGCGCACATACAGGTGGTAGGTTAACAAGCATTGGCATAGCCAATAGGTCTCGCCTTTGGGACCTTTTAAGTATTTAGCCACGAGGCACATCATCCTGGGTGATGCAACATCTACTGTTCTCATTCAGCCTTAAACAATGCCCTGTACGTGAAACACCATTTGGAACTCGTAAGCAATGCATTGACGCAACGCATTTTTCAAGTGCTTCAACGCCTTATAATGCAGTATATAAATACAATAAAATACGACGATTCAAGCGGCACAGGCCATTCATTATGTGTACATTAAGGGAGCAGAGACAAAACAAGGTCAAGATGTGGTCTAGTGCCCAGGTTGAACTCCAAGAACAAATACTTTGCATAAATAATACAATATTCAGCATAGAAATAGGTAGATATCATTCGGAACGTGGTGTTAAGCAACGTTAATATTTTCACAGAGCATACAAATAAAGTTGTTAAAAGTAGTATCGCTACAGAAGTCCCATCTGTATTTTCTAATATTCCATTCAGTTACACGAATATGGGACGTGCTCTGAAGCAACTATTACGTGCCGCTATATTAACAAAAAAATCTGTTTAACACGCAGTAAACAATAATGCACCTATGTTTCACTGATTACGAGAGAGGGTCCAACGTCAGTGAAAAGTACCAATATAGCTTGTTTATTTATGCATGTTAGTCACAGTTTTATCTAAGGGTATTATGCCATCTTTTGGAAATCCTCTGCAAAGCAGAAAAGTGACACTAGTTTCAGGTGGGCTTGAAGTTCGCACTACCAGCCGCTGCAGGACATATGTTATGCTGTTTTGTATAGCGCACTATTCACCCGTTTGGGTATGCAGGCGCTTGCTGGACATACACAGGCAAGAACAGTAGTGTGTGAAATTGATATTCGACGATGGATGGATGGGCCGTTTACGCGCACGAACCTTCAGTGTGTATGAATGCATGTATGGATGGATGTGCTGTTTACAAGCGCAAACCTTCAGTTTGTAAGAAGGTAGGTGTTGTTTACACGTGCAAACCTGGCCGAAAAGGTAGCATAAAGGCAGAAGAGCACTGCACAGGTGCAAAGACACCCTCCAATATGGGATTAGAAGACGTAGCTGGTTTATGGACTCTTATTCCAACACAATGCTGTGTTTTGTTTTTTTTAAGAAGTGAGTCAATGTTGACAGCAGCAAATAACCCTTAAAGCTGCCCGCTTCGCTGCTAATGATCACGTGGATTGTCAAAAAGGTGGGCTCGGCGTTGCTGGCAGTAAAAAAAGCATTGGCATAGCCAATAGGTCTCGCCTTTGGGCCCTTATAAGTGTTTACCCATGCAGCAGTTGATGTTGTTGCACCAAGGCTATTGTGCTGCATAACTAAATACTTATAAGGTCCCAAAGGCGAGACCTATTGGCTATGCCAATGCTTGTGGTTGTGTTTCTTTTGCAGTTCTATGTAGCGCTAACTAAACCTAAAAGTATTGGAGAAAATTACAAGAAAACCAGTTACATTACTCAACAACACATTGCCTATTGGAAGCCGTGGGGAGATTAACTAATTTGTCCAGAAACACAGGATGGTGAGCCAACGCCGTGACTCTAACATGGTTCCCTAGCTTTCCGCTCGACAGCTCTGGTCATTTCGCCACATCCTTGTGCTTTAGGGAGATTGCCTACTGCCATGTTGTGTGCCTATGCTCCCATCTACAGTACGTCGTGGATTATCTAAAAGCAAAAGCCCCATGCTGCGACCTATTTATGTCTGTGAAACCTTTAGTTAAAGTGTTTTACGTTCGCTGTCTGAAATCTCACTCAGGCGACCCCCACAAGCAGCACCCTCGCTACCCTGTGCGGCATCCTCTCTCAATGACTGTACTGTATAGAAGCGCGTTTTACTAATGACGAGGCACTAAAGAGCTTTGTGGACAGGTAGCATGCTACTCACTGGGGTCTCATTAGAGACTGTCGTGCACATAGAGACACAGTTGAGATGCTGGCACACGGTTTGTAAGCCATCTGCCATGCAATCCATTCCATAAAGTTGTCACAAACTGTTGCGCGTTGTCTCACGCACGGTTTCCTGAAGAGCTCTGCAATCTGCCACGCCGGGGTGATGAAGTTGCTTTGCGTGCACCTGAACTGGTGATGGAGAGCTTACAATGTGCCCACCAACTAACAAGGCGAGGAAGCCATATGACGTAATGGCCAAAGCTGCGGACGTTAGAACTGGTGGAACAACGTTCGAGTCCCGGCGCCAGCACAACATCCTGTGATTCTGGGCAAATCACTTAATGTTCCCTTGTCTAAACTAGGGGGCCCAGACAGAGCATCCCGAGTCCCCCCAGTACATAGGGGGCAGAAACTTGACTGGCACATTGATGCCCTGAGGTGGGAGCGAAGCGGCGTGTGCACGGCCCTAGGGAGACTGAAGCAGACTGCAGATCAGGAGTGTGCGATTTTCTGCCTGGTGTCTGACCTGTTCGGTCACTCAGGTCTGACCTGCAGGGGGCTACGTTGGTGGCTGCTCCGAATAGGGTAAAACAATAAAAATAAAACAGAGCACGGTGTACCTGAAGCGGGCACCACGCTCCGAATAAGTTAAAATATAAAAAAATAAACAGAGTACTGTGTCCCTGAAGCGAGCATTGCTCTCCGAATAAGTTAAAAAAATTATTAAACACAGTGCGGTGTCCCTGAAGTGGGCACCGTGCACAACCTCAAACCTTAAAAAAATAAAATGTAAACTGAGCACGGTGTTTTAAATAAAAGCTGGGAGAAGTGAAGAGACGCAGCGCGGAGTCCAGTCCGGGTGGGCGGGGCCTAAGAGAGACAGGGCGGTCACCAACCCCACTTCCAAAGAAGCCACATTTGGGAAATTATTCATGGCCAGGGCGATTGGCTGAAATATCCCCACCTGACTCCGCGTTTTCTTCACTCCGCCACCTTCACCCTCCCAAAACGCACACAATCCCTTTCACTCTCCTCTTACACCAGCCCCCTCCTGCTTTGGTGGTATAAAAATAGTGAAAGAATCTCCACCTCTGATGCCTGTTTTCTGCTGTAAAAAGAAAATGTGTTTGCTATGCGTGACTGCGCTGTTACCCAGAGGCACACGTGGTGCACTGTTATTCCAAAGGCTAGGGGGCAACGCCGGGGAGTGCTCCTTCATGACATGAGCAACACAGTGATAGGTGTGGCTTCAAGAGCAACAAGCAGCCTTTGTACACGCAGCACAGCGTGGCACTGACCCGTGCCGGATCAGAGAGGAGCGGGGGCGAGCGAGCGTGGCAGCGTGCTGAGCTGACCACACGCTCGTGCATCGTGCCTGAAACGTGCGGGTAACCGCATGGAAAAGGCCCTTGTGCACAAGCGTGTGGTCAGCTTTCAAATGCCCACTACATAAAGTCTTCGCCAGAAGCAGCGCTTGCGCGCTACTCTAGGCTCGACCCAAAAAGGGCTGGTGCGGTATATTAAACCAGCCAGTTTACAGTCCACGCCCACGCTGCGAACTGCTTCAGTTACAGCCAGAGCAACAGCAGTAAGCAAATCTTCATCTAGCCTCCGGATGCAAACCCGTGATGCGGTACAGGCAGGTGAAAATAGGAACCAACCTCAGTTTGGTCATTTTTGGGATGTATAGCGTCGATCTTGTCGTCAGTCGAGGTGCCGAAGGACTCGAAGCAGAGAGGCGTAGAGAAAAGGCCCTCGTTTTTAATACACGTCCTTTATTGTTTTAACTCATAAATCTGCTTGATGACTTAACTGCCTACATTGACTTACGTGAAAGACTGTTTCGCCTTATAGATCTGAGAAGAAAAAAACCCACCGGGGACCCAGTTTAAACTTCTGGAAACTTAAGACAAATGTCAAACTTAAAGTAAAACCCCCTTCCGAAATCGTGTCAACGAGAGTATAAAAAATGTGTGCATTGTCAATTTAAATAAATGTGGAAAAATACTAGCTGTAGCGACGTCTTTTGCTTGTGGGAAAAATAAATGTGGATAAATACAGAAAAAATGCCCAAAAAATAAATATGGATAAATACAGACGGAAATGGCAAAAAAATAAATACCATAAAACCGGGAGCCCTAATCATGAGTACACTGCAGGAGATACTCAAATGCACAATTAATAAACAATGAAAAAAGAGAGGGTGCAAGGACACATCCCTGCCGCACCCCACGTGTAATCTTTATCCTCTCCGTTAGTTCGCCATCTGGCCCCCACCAAACTTGAGAAAATTGTCCTTGTGCAGCCTCATTAGGATCTCCAACAGGTGTGGTGGAGCCCCCGTAGACATGAGGAAGTCCCAAAGTTTGGATTCAGGGACCAGATCAAAAGCAGCTCTCAGGTCAATGAAGGCTACGTATAAATGATACTTTAGGATCCGAATGTATTTCCAGAGGATCATAGAAAATCTAAAAACCTGATCCATTGTTCCAACCCTAGACCTGAACCCAGCCTGAAAGGGGGAAAGGATGTTGTTGTCAGTGATCCACCCCTGGAGTTTGTCGAGAACCTGACAACAAAACACGTTTTGTAATAGATCAATGAGGTTGATTGGCTTGCTATTACAGGACTCTAATCTAATACCCTTTTTAGGTTGAGCGTAAGCATACAACCTCTTGTATACTTTAGTGTACTTCTCTTGTAGGATTAAAGCCATCCCCCTGCATTTGATTTGTTTGTTTCAGTGTCCTGTAAAAATCCTTGCTTGCTAGTGGTTAGTCCTGCCTCTTTGTCCCTCCTTTTCTCTTCCATTCCTCCCACAAGAGCAGGGACTAAGTACTGTCTCATTCCGCTACGGTTCTTTATCTGTTCTATGGGGGACTATTTTTTTTCTTGGTTTCCTGCTCTGCTACTGTTTGCCTGAGTTCAGCTTTGGCGCCATAGCTTCTTACATGTAAATATAGCATTCCTCCCTCCAACCTCCTCTTAATGTCACAGTTGTGTTAGTGCTGCCTCCCACGTTGTGCCTCCCACTCCATTGCTTGTACTTTTGTACCCTTTGCACTTAGGCTTTTTTTGGTAGGATGTTGGTTTGGTTTTGGGCATCCGTTTAAGGGAGATTGGGCTTGTTAACCTGTGTTTCAGCACATTCAGATACTTTACACGCTGCATATCCATAGGACATAGCAATATGGACCCTATATAACCATGCTGTTAGTTAATTGTGTGTACGTCTTTTGAACATATGTGTTCGCAAACCATATCTTCTGCACCGTTTTTTTATGAGTCGTGTCAATAAAGCATTATGTTATTGTATGACATAGAAGACGTGGGAAGAGTAGACTTGGACTATGAAATTGGCAGCTGTTTGTTCACCTCCTTCAGATCATTTGGCGGCCATCTTAGAATAGTAGAGTTCTGTTTTGAATATGTATTGAACTAAGCAATTACACCAAAATTACACAACAGATTTCACCTGAAGCAGACGTTTATGTTATTTTAGAAACGTGTTAAAAACAGTGGATTTCTAGTTGCTAACAACAGCTCAGGACCATTAGATGTGCAATTAGTAAAAACATATATTTAAAATAAATTATTAGTATATGCATTGCAACCTCCAAAAATGTTGTTTGTTATTGTTTTATGAATATCGATTGTTCTGAATCATTCAGTCCAAAGGCAGAAACTGTATTCAGCCCAATCGTCTGGGTTTGCCATTTTGTGCATGCGCTCTAAGTCTTGTTCCAGCAAGCGATCCGAATCCTGCCTGTCTGAAGTGTTGGAGTCTAGAGCTAGAAGCAGAGACCCCCTGTCCCTTCAAGGTCTGTATCCCCTCTGTTATTGTCACTCACTGTTCATTAGGGTGTGATATGTCTTGTCTGAAGCTTCAGACATGACACTGACTGAAGGGGCAACATTCTTCTTAGAGGAGTGGGCTTTGGCTGTTGGCCGTGCCTTGGAAGTATATTCCAAAGAGGAAGTAGCGCAATTGTGAAACTTAGGTTTCTCCTCTAAGACCTTCTTATAAAGGGATCTAGCTTCACGTATGCATTGGGGATTTAAGGTTTTAGTGGCTAGTATCAGACTATTTTTTGGCCACCTGCATTCCTTTGAGAACCATGGGGCTGTGCCGGTGTTAGGTTGTTTGATGCCACCAGGTCTTGCCTCAACTTGGAATAGTCTGCTTAGGACACTAAAAAGGGGGTTATGGATTTTAGAGATAGGTATTGCACATAGATTAGATTCTGACTGTGGAGAAAGAGCTGAGTCAAAACACTCATAGATTGTGCTATAGAGCCTAGGGCCGAAAACAACATTCGACCACTTGAGAACCCTTTTGGAATTTCCAACGATAACAACCGCCAGGAATCTTACCTCCAATGGGGCATCTAGCAACCCTTCTTTGAGAGTTAAAATTAATGGATTGTGGTCACTCTCTACTCTGTCTACAACCCCAAAGTCTACCAGCCATGACCAAAGGTCGAGGGAAAGGAGTATGCAATCTATTCTGCTTTTAGGAGCCCCTCGGTGGAAGGTATAAGCCCTGCACACATCAGACACTGATCTGCTGTTGCATGCCCGGACTCTATGAGAGATCGTAAACAAGGCCAGCTGGGTAGCAACCGCAGAGTAAGATTTTAAGGGAGTGGGGCATTTAGTTCCAGAATAGCCATAGACACGTCTTCCTGTTCAGTCACCCAGGAAATATAATCCAGTGGCTCGTAGGTTCAGTTGAGGTCACCCCAATAAGAACTTTTGGCTGACTAGATTGTGACATTAGGTGGTCATCGAGAGTGCTTATGGTCACAGAGGCACATGAGCTGGGCAAACGGCGGACATAGATATTATAGTTGTTAATAGTGAACCAGCTGCTGGCCCTTACAGTAAGTCCTAATATATCAGGTGACTCAATTGTCAATGCGTAATGTCCCAACCAAGAGATACTTTATCCATATCAGGAGACCCCTGGCAGGACAACCAGATGAGGAGGGGAGAGCATCCACAGCATATGCTGTGAACCCTGATCTATGCAGGGGTTCTAAAGCCCATGTCTCTTGGAACAAGCATACATGAAAGGTGTCAATGTAGTCTCTCCATAATGGATCAACCAGCTTACTACGTATGCCTGCAATATTTAGTGAAATGACCTGCAGATGGCCGTCAGGGTTACGACATTCTTGGGGAATGACTCTAGGCGGGACGTCTCATTCCCGGGTGCAGGCTGTCAATTCTCCTAGCTGAGGGTATACTCAGCGTCCCCTGAAATAGTCGCGGAGGTAGGGGCGTTACTAATAGAGTCAGAAGGCAGTCAGTCAACCCCTGAGAGGGGCCTCTCTCTCCTGTGATCTCTCCCCAGTGTGCCAATAGGGCATCGACAGTCAGGATCATTAGAAAAAGCAAGCTGTATCTCTGTACCAGAAGTGAGAATGTCATGTGCTTCAATTGCCAATAGCCCATCAATGATTTCTCTGGATGCTACCTTGATCTCAATTGTGTCCTGTAGTTGGGGGTCAAGTGATTTCCTTTGTACATTCAAGTTGTCGGACATAATGATCGATTTACATGTATAGTTACTCCCTTAACCAGTGTAGGACTTTGTTAGACAATGATTCCCTACTCTTGAAGCCACCTTTGTTCAACTTGGGGACCTTGGTCAAATTGAATGTGTTGTTACCCATATGGGGTCCGGAAATGGAAGATCTACTAATGGTAGGGCCGCACAAATCCCTATCCATCTGGCCACTCCTTATATGCCCTCTATACCGTGCCCTAGTGTAACCTGGCATGATAGGTACACTAAGAGGCCCAGCGGTGTGCGTATCCAAACAATTATGACCACATGTAGCAACCTCTTTAGGGCCCAAGCCACGCTGGTTGTCCTGGTATCTCTTAGGTTGTAATGGCTGAGCAACCTGACAAGGCCTCCCTGTACCCAATAAGTATCCTTGGGTACAGAGAGTGGAGTGCTAATATGTTTTTTGGTCAGGTGACAGCGGTTGACGGGGGTATCGATGCAGACAGGCCAGCAACATAAGTCTGGGGAGTAATGATCTGAGTAATCTTGTTAGCTGTGGGGTTCAACTTACTTTCTAAGAACTTTACCAACTCCTTTAGACCCACTACTTTATTTTGCAGGGCGTGCACTATTTCATACAAATTAGTTGTAGAGTCATGTGACCTGGCAATAATGCTAGCCTCCTACTTCCTATTAGTGGCGGGCCTTCAGGAATATCCTGCATCAAGGACAAAAATCTGTTAGAGTAAATCACCACAGGTTCATGAGGTGGGGTGAGCATACTGGCTGAGCATCAGTAATCTCCTCTGCAGCTACTGGTGTTGCAACGCGTGCAGAACAAGGAGATGACCTACTTGTATTGAGCCTTACCTTATCAGATCTTTGTGAAAGAAAACTTGACAATGTTGGTTGTGTGGATGTCTGGCCGTTCTTAGAGCTGCTAGTCCGAAATGGTAAGGACGGGTTCAGGATTGTCTCAACCTCTTATATTAAATCATTTATTTGGCTAACTGTAGTTTTATCTTTAGGTACTTCTTGGTTTCTCCTAGCGCATTTGGTGGGTTTATTAGAGATAGTGGTGGCATCAACAGCTTTTCGTTTCCCCATGGTTATTAGTGGATGAGTAAGAGGGGCAGTAAAACATTCTCGGCCCTAACTTCACCTGTCTATAACCCAAGGTAAATAGACTAACCCTGTAAATCCTTCTCCTACTGGGGGGGGGGGGTTCTTCCACAACTAACACAGTCTGGATTGTGTCTCAAATATCCAGATTAATAAGAGGTAATAAACAAAGTCACACCAACTCCTCTGTAATTTTCAGACCACCTATCATGCCCTTGATATATTATCTCAGCTTAAAGGAGAATACAGGGCACTCCCCCATCTTGAACAGAGCCTGGGCATACAGCAAAAACACGACCCCGTTGCAGTGGGATAATACTAGTGCTGGGTAGGGATCAAATAAGACCTTGCAATGGCTGGGTGCTCAAAACACAAATTCATTAACAGTGTTTTAGTAGACAGTTAACAACAGGTCTTTTCCAGTCCAAAGTCTCAGAAGTTAATACGACGCGGGAAAGGATACCCCACAGCTGACCACCGACTTCTTCCCTCACGATGATATAGAGCTCGCAGATTCTCCTGTAAAAGTTCAATGACCTGCCAGACAGTACATCCTTTAAAACAGGGGGGCGCTGCACAAACCTGGAGGCAAAGTTGGAGCGGACTGAAAAACAGAGGGATGGCCGAGCCCAGCCTCCCCCAGGCTCCGATGGGCACGGACGGTCCCGCCCTTTGCCCTGGACTCTCTCGCACTTATGTAGTGCAATTTGAAGGCAGGTGGAGTCCCAAAAAGGATTCTGGGATTCATGGTCCCCACCAGTCGCTCCCGAGACAGCTCAACCTTAGCTGGCACAGAGGGCTGAGAAGATGATTGTCAGCATGCCACACAGATGTAAGAGCCCAGGGCTGGTGATGGATGGTTCTCCTGGCATGAAATAAGCACGCAATGGGCGGCACGTCCCCCCTGTATTCGATTCCCCCCCCCCACCTTAAGCATTTAAATGAAAGTTGGAGGTTCCGCAGGTGGAGTGGTACGGTTTATGGTGAAATAACTGCAGATGGTGTCACCTATTAAAAACAAATGCAAATTGAGAACATGTATTCTAGAGCCTGGCACGCGAGTCGTTGAGAACACATTGTACCTGTACCAGAGATAGGAAGCATGGAGGGGGTGCTGTCTCTCTCAACTTCACATGGAAGCTTGGAGGGAGAGCTACCACTCTCAACTTCACATGATGGCATGGAGGAGAGCGGACACCCTCAACTTCACATGGAAGCATGGAGGGAGCGCTGTCACCTTCAACTTCACATGAAAGCATGGAGGGAGAGCTGCCACCCTCAGCTTCACCTGGAAGGATGGAGGGAGAGCTGCCCCCTCAACTTCACATATCGGCTTCCAGTCCAGTGTCGCTTGCTCAGTGGGTTTTATGTTTCTGAAGCAGGGATAACTAGTTAACTATGTCTGGGGCAAATGCTTCAAATTACTTTTTGTGTTCTGTATATGTAGTGTTGATTGTTTTTGCATTCTGTGGCTCTGTTACATTGGAACCCACAAAGGCTCTGGGTACAATACTCCGCTTGGTTTTGGGTAGTCCGTGTCTACTGGTTCATTTGTAAGATATGTATGCTGCTTAGGGTCTCTAGTGGTTTTCCACACTGCATATGTTTTCAAGGTAACTCGCGATTTAATATCACTGAATTTTATATTTGACCCAGCAGTGGAGATCTCACCCTCCCCATCATTAGATAAGTAGAGCTCTCATCTCCAACCTACCCCACGGGATTACTGGAGAAACCTGCCCCATATAGTTGCACAGAATGTAGCTTTTCTTCCTTTGTGTGTTCTCTAGGTAAGAGATGACCAATCGCTTTGGAGTATCTTCTTGGACTTCTATCCAGGTGATGTAGCTCAGATTTCATCTGGATTCAGGCATTGCTTTATTTTTGTGTTTCAGACAGACTGCATTATAAAATGGCACTTTTGGTGCATGCAAAGTGAAAAACATGACATGAGGCCTAGTCAAAATGCTTTCAGTCTGAAATGCTTGTGCTAAATTAACATGTGTTTTTACAGTGTAGAGAAACTCGTGATTTCAGTTTCCTCTTTAGCTTTGAAGATTAGAATGGAATGTGTGTTCTCTCCTCCCAGCTCCTTTTCCTTGTAATCTACACTCCCTGTTCCTATCTCAGAAGACTTTGGCTTTGTTGCATATTTAGACAATGCATATTCAGTTCATAACACATCTTTCTTATAATGTGTATTAATTAATCAACCATGCACCAACACTACACATGGGGCAAACGCATTTTGCATGAAAAGCTATCTAAAACATTAGAGCATGTTGCTATGAGTATGTATTAACTGCTTGCGCTTTGAAAATTTACACTGGTACATGTTTATGCTATGTTGTACATTGCACATTTTGCATGTGGTGCACAAATGATAGAAAAGCTGCTTTAAACTAAAAGCTTTTGCTAGGTAATAACTAATACAGGGTACTAGTATGGGGGAGGTAAACATAATGGGTTTTATTTCATAAATTAATATTCGTTTGTGTTTGTTTTGTTTTTGGGCCCACTATAAAATGGCTGCCTAGGAATCCAGCATGGCTGAGAATTGTTAGCAGTGTGCTGAATGAGAGACGCATGCGCAGAAAATTCTTCCAGCTGCATGAACTGCCAAGTGCCTCAAGTGAAGACACATGGGTCAAGGCCACATTGAACTGTACACTCCTGTCATCGTGCCAATGTACCAGTATTTGTGGGAAAGTGTCATCCCTGTGTGCCAAGTGAAAGAGAGACAGGAAATTGAGTGATACATTTTGTTGCAAGAAATGTTCTTACTGATACATGTTATGTATATTGTTCTTAACATTACGCCCTTATTGTCAGAACTGGTATGGGTTGGATTTGCAATGAGAACAGGATGGTGAGACCCTCATGTCATCTATGCTAACCAATCACAGTGCGAGTTTCTACTGAAACTGCAACATTATTAGTATAGTCAGCCAAGGATTAGAGTATAAAAAATGACCCCATAGCGGGCGTGCCAGCCTTAGACGCCTTAGAAGTCTTAGAGGGAGGCGAGGAGAAGAAGCAGATCTGACACAGACTTCATATGGGTTAGGTACGTGAACGTCGCGGGTGCAGCCTGGAGGAGATTGCGTCCGAGGAGAGACAGAGGGAGGAGGGGTTCTTGCTCATATTTTTTTCAGAGAGTCCTAGCACGTCATATTTTTGGCAAGCCAGATCACATTCCTCTGTGGTCTTGTGAAGGGAGGGCAGCCTCTCTGTGTGAGACACAGAGAGACAGATTGAACAGACCAGGGCAGAGAATGCAGCTGATGGAACAGGTTTAGAGTTAAATGCAAATTATTAATTATTGATTAACCTTGCAAAACTCACTCTTGAATTATATTTTTCCTGAAACTCTTCAAAGAGTTCTGACTGACATAGAATTAGGGGTTTTCCTCCTTTATGGAGTGCTTTGTATGCAACCTATAATATGTTTTGTATTAATTTTATTTTTCCCGTTTTTTCCAATTCTGTAACCTGATTGATATTTGACTAATGAATAAAGGGTCAGAGAAACTTAACTTTTGACTAGAAAATAAAACTCTTTAAAAATACTCACAACTCTCATTATTGGCTTAAATATTAATTGCATTTTGATTTTTCATGTTTATGTAAAGTCTCCTGAAGGTGATACACGGTGGCAAAGGTCCTTCACCTTTAAAGCGGTAAACTAGAGGTAAATTATGTGTTGCATTGAGAAATTACCGTGAAATTACCGCTGGATCAGTTTCTGGTAGCAGAGTTATGGTTAACACCATCACCAAAAGGAGCATAGTTTAGTTTAAAGCCTAAATAGCGCTACAAAATAATTGCCCAAGTTAGATAAATGTCCAGATTTCTCAAAAGAAAGTCCTGATTCCTGTTCCAATGCTCAGAACTTGAAGACTGGCAAAGCAGTACTGGAAGGTGATGAAAGAAGGCGATTGCTGGAGTGGTGTGAGTATCAATAGTGTTGTGTAATGTTGTTAATGTGCTAGAAGGTATGTTTTGTTTTTTTGAAGTGTTGGAAAAATAGTAAGGGTTTTGACTGTTGGTGAAATTTTGCTCATTTTGACTTGATGGTTTTATTGATTATATTGGTAATTTCATAGGACAGAATTTTTTAATATTGATTATATGTTCTTAACATGAAAAGTTAGTGTCTTTTTTTATGTTGTCTGGAATTTCCCGGGAAAGGAATAGCGGGTGGTGGAAGTAGCCACACTGCTCTGAGGTTACTCGTCTGTTGGAATAACACTGAGAAGCTATGCAGGGCTGGCAGTGTTAAAGTAGGGACTATTTTCTGTGTAAAAGTGAGAGTGATTGATAGCAAAGAGTTCGCTGGTGAAACTTTGGTGTTATATCACCTAGAAAGGGTAACACTGAAGGAGCAGCAGGTTCTTCCAAGCTTGAGTGACAGCAAAAGAGTTCGCTGGTGAAACTTTGGTCTTAGATAACCTAGAAAGGGTAACACCGAAGGAGTAGCAGGTTCTTCCAAGCTTGAGTGAAGGGTAAGCGGAAGGGATTTACTCGCAGTGTTTGAAGAGTAAACGGAAGTTCTTTGTGAAGAGTAAGCGGAATGTGTTGCTCGCAGTGAAAAGAAATCTATCCTTTATTTAGTGGAACAGACAGAGTAGCAAATGTTTTTATGTTGTGATTAACAGAATTTTGATTAAGAAAACTCAGAAAAATATTGCAGTTGAGAGGGTCAATAGTAGGAGTTAAACTGACTGAAATTGAAACTGACAGCATTGGAGAAAAGAAATTGCATTGAACTATTGCAGAAATGAAATTGTTTGAAGGTTTAAAGAAACTGTTGGGAGGTAAAGTGAAAAATTCGTTTTTAATTGGTGTTGCTCCTGAAGGAACACCCGTGCATTTTATGTCTGTCAATTTGGGACACAATTCATGTATGTGGGTTCACCAATGGTGCAAGATTACTGAAAAAGAAGGTCCTTTGAGGTTTCCAAAAAATGGTACTTTTGAATTGCAAATTATTGACAAATTAAGGGAAGTGTTATGTGAAATAAAGACACCATCTAGAGCTGCACAATTTGAGGCTTTAAGCATGTGGGAAAAGACAGCAAGAGACAAAACAAGTGAGGATAAAAAGGTAAAGCACCTGAGACAGGAGAAGGGAATTAAAGATGACAAAAAGCTTCAAATATATAGTGATTCAGGGGATGAAATAATGGATGCATTGTTAACTAAGTGTCCGCCACTTTATGTGGTTCCCATTAAAAATACTGAAAATAGTGTACCAGCAAGTACTACAGTGGCTACTGCTTCTGTTGAAGAGCGAGAAACACAGATAGAGAGAAATGTGCAGATATTTCAGATTGACCCACTACCGGTTGATTCAGCACCGACAGTGATATCTCTAGGTGTTACTGCTTCAAATGTGACTGATTCAGTACAAATATTACAAGCTGCAGATGCACAGGCAGTGCCTAGACAAATTGTGACTGTCCCAATTAATATGGCCCCTACTCAAAAAGTTCAAAGAGCTGCAGAAGGAGTGATTTTGTCAGGGCTTATTTCAGAAACTCAGAATTCACAGATTATTGAACAGAAACTCCCCCAGACAGTTCAAGCACTGAAAGGTGGGGGGAAAATGGTCTTTACAACATCTGCAGCCCAGGATAAAATGAATATATTTGAAGATGGGATTTTTCAAACCTGCTTTGAAGAAGCAGCAGTGATTAAAAAGATAGAGAGCATGGGGGAACAAATTAACCCAGACCCTGAAAAAGAGAAGCAGCTTAGTGTTTTAAATTCAGCATTTGAACAGGAAGAAATTAACAGTACCTGCTGTTTAAATCATGAAAATGTGAACCAGTGTCAGGAGAAATAATTAATTTCCCTGAGTAAGGAAACAGCTACATGTGCAGTAACTACTTATGATAGACTGACTGATTTGGCTCAAAAATATGAAATTGATGTTTCAGGAAGTTTTCCATTTCAAAAAAGTTTTAGGGTACATATGAATGATGAGGCAAATGAGAAAATGTGTTCTTTAGGAATGCAATTGCACATTGCAGAAATAATAAAATATAGTTTCAAATGCAAAGGATTTGACAAATGAAGAGACAAATGGTCAAGAAAACATGAGAAGAAAAAGAAACCACCAGACCTAGCAAGGAAACCGGATAAGAAAAATAAACCACCAGACCTTGTTAGGGAAAATAATAAACAGGATGAGGGAGAAGCTTTTGCTTATTCATTGAGAGAAAAGGTGGGAGAAGTGCACGTTCATGTGCCACGGAACAAAAGTGAACTTGCAGCATTTCTGAACACATTCCCACAATTGAGAGACAAACTTATGCTGTGGTACCCACAAGTTGATGGATTTGTTGAAATTTTAAAAGAGTTGTGTATTAATTTGAAAATGATTTTTGACACTGCCATGCAGACTGAATTGTGGTTTGAATCTAAAGTTGTTGTGCAAAGGCCAGGTGAGGAGACAATGAAAAAGGTTTGCATGAATGCACCATCATTTTCTGTTGTTATGGATTTTAGAGATAGGTATTGCACGTAGATTAGATTCTGACTGTGGAGAAAGAGCTGAGTCAAAACACTCATAGATTGTGCTATAGAGCCTAGGGCCGAAAACAACATTCGACCACTTGAGAACCCTTTTGGAATTTCCAACGATAACAACCGCCAGGAATCTTACCTCCAATGGGGCATCTAGCAACCCTTCTTTGAGAGTTAAAATTAATGGATTGTGGTCACTCTCTACTCTGTCTACAACCCCAAAGTCTACCAGCCATGACCAAAGGTCGAGGGAAAGGAGTATGCAATCTATTCTGCTTTTAGGAGCCCCTCGGTGGAAGGTATAAGCCCTGCACACATCAGACACTGATCTGCTGTTGCATGCCCGGACTCTATGAGAGATCGTAAACAAGGCCAGCTGGGTAGCAACCGCAGAGTAAGATTTTAAGGGAGTGGGGCATTTAGTTCCAGAATAGCCATAGACACGTCTTCCTGTTCAGTCACCCAGGAAATATAATCCAGTGGCTCGTAGGTTCAGTTGAGGTCACCCCAATAAGAACTTTTGGCTGACTAGATTGTGACATTAGGTGGTCATCGAGAGTGCTTATGGTCACAGAGGCACATGAGCTGGGCAAACGGCGGACATAGATATTATAGTTGTTAATAGTGAACCAGCTGCTGGCCCTTACAGTAAGTCCTAATATATCAGGTGACTCAATTGTCAATGCGTAATGTCCCAACCAAGAGATACTTTATCCATATCAGGAGACCCCTGGCAGGACAACCAGATGAGGAGGGGAGAGCATCCACAGCATATGCTGTGAACCCTGATCTATGCAGGGGTTCTAAAGCCCATGTCTCTTGGAACAAGCATACATGAAAGGTGTCAATGTAGTCTCTCCATAATGGATCAACCAGCTTACTACGTATGCCTGCAATATTTAGTGAAATGACCTGCAGATGGCCGTCAGGGTTACGACATTCTTGGGGAATGACTCTAGGCGGGACGTCTCATTCCCGGGTGCAGGCTGTCAATTCTCCTAGCTGAGGGTATACTCAGCGTCCCCTGAAATAGTCGCGGAGGTAGGGGCGTTACTAATAGAGTCAGAAGGCAGTCAGTCAACCCCTGAGAGGGGCCTCTCTCTCCTGTGATCTCTCCCCAGTGTGCCAATAGGGCATCGACAGTCAGGATCATTAGAAAAAGCAAGCTGTATCTCTGTACCAGAAGTGAGAATGTCATGTGCTTCAATTGCCAATAGCCCATCAATGATTTCTCTGGATGCTACCTTGATCTCAATTGTGTCCTGTAGTTGGGGGTCAAGTGATTTCCTTTGTACATTCAAGTTGTCGGACATAATGATCGATTTACATGTATAGTTACTCCCTTAACCAGTGTAGGACTTTGTTAGACAATGATTCCCTACTCTTGAAGCCACCTTTGTTCAACTTGGGGACCTTGGTCAAATTGAATGTGTTGTTACCCATATGGGGTCCGGAAATGGAAGATCTACTAATGGTAGGGCCGCACAAATCCCTATCCATCTGGCCACTCCTTATATGCCCTCTATACCGTGCCCTAGTGTAACTTGGCATGATAGGTACACTAAGAGGCCCAGCGGTGTGCGTATCCAAACAATTATGACCACATGTAGCAACCTCTTTAGGGCCCAAGCCACGCTGGTTGTCCTGGTATCTCTTAGGTTGTAATGGCTGAGCAACCTGACAAGGCCTCCCTGTACCCAATAAGTATCCTTGGGTACAGAGAGTGGGTGCTAATATGTTTTTTTGGTCAGGTGACAGCGGTTGACGGGGGTATCGATGCAGACAGGCCAGCAACATAAGTCTGGGGAGTAATGATCTGAGTAATCTTGTTAGCTGTGGGGTTCAACTTACTTTCTAAGAACTTTACCAACTCCTTTAGACCCACTACTTTATTTTGCAGGGCGTGCACTATTTCATACAAATTAGTTGTAGAGTCATGTGACCTGGCAATAATGCTAGCCTCCTACTTCCTATTAGTGGCGGGCCTTCAGGAATATCCTGCATCAAGGACAAAAATCTGTTAGAGTAAATCACCACAGGTTCATGAGGTGGGGTGAGCATACTGGCTGAGCATCAGTAATCTCCTCTGCAGCTACTGGTGTTGCAACGCGTGCAGAACAAGGAGATGACCTACTTGTATTGAGCCTTACCTTATCAGATCTTTGTGAAAGAAAACTTGACAATGTTGGTTGTGTGGATGTCTGGCCGTTCTTAGAGCTGCTAGTCCGAAATGGTAAGGACGGGTTCAGGATTGTCTCAACCTCTTATATTAAATCATTTATTTGGCTAACTGTAGTTTTATCTTTAGGTACTTCTTGGTTTCTCCTAGCGCATTTGGTGGGTTTATTAGAGATAGTGGTGGCATCAACAGCTTTTCGTTTCCCCATGGTTATTAGTGGATGAGTAAGAGGGGCAGTAAAACATTCTCGGCCCTAACTTCACCTGTCTATAACCCAAGGTAAATAGACTAACCCTGTAAATCCTTCTCCTACTGGGGGGGGGTTCTTCCACAACTAACACAGTCTGGATTGTGTCTCAAATATCCAGATTAATAAGAGGTAATAAACAAAGTCACACCAACTCCTCTGTAATTTTCAGACCACCTATCATGCCCTTGATATATTATCTCAGCTTAAAGGAGAATACAGGGCACTCCCCATCTTGAACAGAGCCTGGGCATACAGCAAAAACACGACCCCGTTGCAGTGGGATAATACTAGTGCTGGGTAGGGATCAAATAAGACCTTGCAATGGCTGGGTGCTCAAAACACAAATTCATTAACAGTGTTTTAGTAGACAGTTAACAACAGGTCTTTTCCAGTCCAAAGTCTCAGAAGTTAATACGACGCGGGAAAGGATACCCCACAGCTGACCACCGACTTCTTCCCTCACGATGATATAGAGCTCGCAGATTCTCCTGTAAAAGTTCAATGACCTGCCAGACAGTACATCCTTTAAAACAGGGGGGCGCTGCACAAACCTGGAGGCAAAGTTGGAGCGGACTGAAAAACAGAGGGATGGCCGAGCCCAGCCTCCCCCAGGCTCCGATGGGCACGGACGGTCCCGCCCTTTGCCCTGGACTCTCTCGCACTTATGTAGTGCAATTTGAAGGCAGGTGGAGTCCCAAAAGGATTCTGGGATTCATGGTCCCCACCAGTCGCTCCCGAGACAGCTCAACCTTAGCTGGCACAGAGGGCTGAGAAGATGATTGTCAGCATGCCACACAGATGTAAGAGCCCAGGGCTGGTGATGGATGGTTCTCCTGGCATGAAATAAGCACGCAATGGGCGGCACGTCCCCCCTGTATTCGATTCCCCCCCCCACCTTAAGCATTTAAATGAAAGTTGGAGGTTCCGCAGGTGGAGTGGTACGGTTTATGGTGAAATAACTGCAGATGGTGTCACCTATTAAAAACAAATGCAAATTGAGAACATGTATTCTAGAGCCTGGCACGCGAGTCGTTGAGAACACATTGTACCTGTACCAGAGATAGGAAGCATGGAGGGGGTGCTGTCTCTCTCAACTTCACATGGAAGCTTGGAGGGAGAGCTACCACTCTCAACTTCACATGATGGCATGGAGGGAGAGCGGACACCCTCAACTTCACATGGAAGCATGGAGGGAGCGCTGTCACCTTCAACTTCACATGAAAGCATGGAGGGAGAGCTGCCACCCTCAGCTTCACCTGGAAGGATGGAGGGAGAGCTGCCCCCTCAACTTCACATATCGGCTTCCAGTCCAGTGTCGCTTGCTCAGTGGGTTTTATGTTTCTGAAGCAGGGATAACTAGTTAACTATGTCTGGGGCAAATGCTTCAAATTACTTTTTGTGTTCTGTATATGTAGTGTTGATTGTTTTTGCATTCTGTGGCTCTGTTACATTGGAACCCACAAAGGCTCTGGGTACAATACTCCGCTTGGTTTTGGGTAGTCCGTGTCTACTGGTTCATTTGTAAGATATGTATGCTGCTTAGGGTCTCTAGTGGTTTTTTCCACACTGCATATGTTTTCAAGGTAACTCGCGATTTAATATCACTGAATTTTATATTTGACCCAGCAGTGGAGATCTCACCCTCCCCATCATTAGATAAGTAGAGCTCTCATCTCCAACCTACCCCACGGGATTACTGGAGAAACCTGCCCCATATAGTTGCACAGAATGTAGCTTTTCTTCCTTTGTGTGTTCTCTAGGTAAGAGATGACCAATCGCTTTGGAGTATCTTCTTGGACTTCTATCCAGGTGATGTAGCTCAGATTTCATCTGGATTCAGGCATTGCTTTATTTTTGTGTTTCAGACAGACTGCATTATAAAATGGCACTTTTGGTGCATGCAAAGTGAAAAACATGACATGAGGCCTAGTCAAAATGCTTTCAGTCTGAAATGCTTGTGCTAAATTAACATGTGTTTTTACAGTGTAGAGAAACTCGTGATTTCAGTTTCCTCTTTAGCTTTGAAGATTAGAATGGAATGTGTGTTCTCTCCTCCCAGCTCCTTTTCCTTGTAATCTACACTCCCTGTTCCTATCTCAGAAGACTTTGGCTTTGTTGCATATTTAGACAATGCATATTCAGTTCATAACACATCTTTCTTATAATGTGTATTAATTAATCAACCATGCACCAACACTACACATGGGGCAAACGCATTTTGCATGAAAAGCTATCTAAAACATTAGAGCATGTTGCTATGAGTATGTATTAACTGCTTGCGCTTTGAAAATTTACACTGGTACATGTTTATGCTATGTTGTACATTGCACATTTTGCATGTGGTGCACAAATGATAGAAAAGCTGCTTTAAACTAAAAGCTTTTGCTAGGTAATAACTAATACAGGGTACTAGTATGGGGGAGGTAAACATAATGGGTTTTATTTCATAAATTAATATTCGTTTGTGTTTGTTTTGTTTTTGGGCCCACTATAAAATGGCTGCCTAGGAATCCAGCATGGCTGAGAATTGTTAGCAGTGTGCTGAATGAGAGACGCATGCGCAGAAAATTCTTCCAGCTGCATGAACTGCCAAGTGCCTCAAGTGAAGACACATGGGTCAAGGCCACATTGAACTGTACACTCCTGTCATCGTGCCAATGTACCAGTATTTGTGGGAAAGTGTCATCCCTGTGTGCCAAGTGAAAGAGAGACAGGAAATTGAGTGATACATTTTGTTGCAAGAAATGTTCTTACTGATACATGTTATGTATATTGTTCTTAACATTACGCCCTTATTGTCAGAACTGGTATGGGTTGGATTTGCAATGAGAACAGGATGGTGAGACCCTCATGTCATCTATGCTAACCAATCACAGTGCGAGTTTCTACTGAAACTGCAACATTATTAGTATAGTCAGCCAAGGATTAGAGTATAAAAAATGACCCCATAGCGGGCGTGCCAGCCTTAGACGCCTTAGAAGTCTTAGAGGGAGGCGAGGAGAAGAAGCAGATCTGACACAGACATCATATGGGTTAGGTACGTGAACGTCGCGGGTGTAGCCTGGGAGGAGATTGCGTCCGAGGAGAGACAGAGGGAGGAGGGGTTCTTGCTCATATTTTTTTCAGAGAGTCCTAGCACGTCATATTTTTGGCAAGCCAGATCACATTCCTCTGTGGTCTTGTGAAGGGAGGGCAGCCTCTCTGTGTGAGACACAGAGAGACAGATTGAACAGACCAGGGCAGAGAATGCAGCTGATGGAACAGGTTTAGAGTTAAATGCAAATTATTAATTATTGATTAACCTTGCAAAACTCACTCTTGAATTATATTTTTCCTGAAACTCTTCAAAGAGTTCTGACTGACATAGAATTAGGGGTTTTCCTCCTTTATGGAGTGCTTTGTATGCAACCTATAATATGTTTTGTATTAATTTTATTTTTCCCGTTTTTTCCAATTCTGTAACCTGATTGATATTTGACTAATGAATAAAGGGTCAGAGAAACTTAACTTTTGACTAGAAAATAAAACTCTTTAAAAATACTCACAACTCTCATTATTGGCTTAAATATTAATTGCATTTTGATTTTTCATGTTTATGTAAAGTCTCCTGAAGGTGATACACGGTGGCAAAGGTCCTTCACCTTTAAAGCGGTAAACTAGAGGTAAATTATGTGTTGCATTGAGAAATTACCGTGAAATTACCGCTGGATCAGTTTCTGGTAGCAGAGTTATGGTTAACACCATCACCAAAAGGAGCATAGTTTAGTTTAAAGCCTAAATAGCGCTACAAAATAATTGCCCAAGTTAGATAAATGTCCAGATTTCTCAAAAGAAAGTCCTGATTCCTGTTCCAATGCTCAGAACTTGAAAACTGGCAAAGCAGTACTGTAAGGTGATGAAAGAAGGCGATTGCTGGAGTGGTGTGAGTATCAATAGTGTTGTGTAATGTTGTTAATGTGCTAGAAGGTATGTTTGGTTTTTTTGAAGTGTTGGAAAAATAGTAAGGGTTTTGACTGTTGGTGAAATTTTGCTCATTTTGACCTGATGGTTTTATTGATTATATTGGTAATTTCATAGGACAGAATTTTTGAATATTGATTATATCTTCTTAACATGAAAAGTTAGTGTCTTTTTTATGTTGTCTGGAATTTCCCGGGAAAGGAATAGCGGGTGGTGGAAGTAGCCACACTGCTCTGAGGTTACTCGTCTGTTGGAATAACACTGAGAAGCTATGCAGGGCTGGCAGTGTTAAAGTAGGGACTATTTTCTGTGTAAAAGTGAGAGTGATTGATAGCAAAGAGTTCGCTGGTGAAACTTTGGTGTTATATCACCTAGAAAGGGTAACACCGAAGGAGCAGCAGGTTCTTCCAAGCTTGAGTGACAGCAAAAGAGTTCGCTGGTGAAACTTTGGTCTTAGATAACCTAGAAAGGGTAACACCGAAGGAGTAGCAGGTTCTTCCAAGCTTGAGTGAAGGGTAAGCGGAAGGGATTTACTCGCAGTGTTTGAAGAGTAAACGGAAGTTCTACTTTGTGAAGAGTAAGCGGAATGTGTTGCTCGCAGTGAAAAGAAATCTATCCTTTATTTAGTGGAACAGACAGAGTAGCAAATGTTTTTATGTTGTGATTAACAGAATTTTGATTAAGAAAACTCAGAAAAATATTGCAGTTGAGAGGGTCAATAGTAGGAGTTAAACTGACTGAAATTGAAACTGACAGCATTGGAGAAAAGAAATTGCATTGAACTATTGCAGAAATGAAATTGTTTGAAGGTTTAAAGAAACTGTTGGGAGGTAAAGTGAAAAATTCGTTTTTAATTGGTGTTGCTCCTGAAGGAACACCCGTGCATTTTATGTCTGTCAATTTGGGACACAATTCATGTATGTGGGTTCACCAATGGTGCAAGATTACTGAAAAAGAAGGTCCTTTGAGGTTTCCAAAAGATGGTACTTTTGAATTGCAAATTATTGACAAATTAAGGGAAGTGTTATGTGAAATAAATACATCATCTAGAGCTGCACAATTTGAGGCTTTAAGCATGTGGAAAAAGACAGCAAGAGACAAAGCAAGTGAGGATAAAAAGGTAAAGCACCAGAGACAGGAGAAGGGAATTAAAGATGACTAAAAGCTGCAAATAAATAGTGATTCAGGGGATGAAATAATGGATGCATTGTTAACTAAGTGTCCGCCACTTTATGTGGTTCCCATTAAAAATACTGAAAATAGTGTACCAGCAAGTACTACAGTGGCTACTGCTTCTGATGAACAGAGAGAAACACAGATAGAGAGAAATGTGCAGATATTTCAGATTGACCCACTACCGGTTGATTCAGCACCGACAGTGATATCTCTAGGTGTTATTGCTTCAAATGTGACTGATTCAGTACAAATATTACAAGCTGCAGATGCACAGGCAGTGCCTAGACAAATTGTGACTGTCCCAATTAATATGGCCCCTACTCAAAAAGTTCAAAGAGCTGCAGAAGGAGTGATTTTGTCAGGGCTTATTTCAGAAACTCAGAATTCACAGATTATTGAACAGAAACTACCCCAGACAGTTCAAGCACTGAAAGGTGGGGGGGAAATGGTCTTTACAACATCTGCAGCCCAGGATAAAATGAATATATTTGAAGATGGGATTTTTCAAACCTGCTTTGAAGAAGCAGCAGTGATTAAAAAGATAGAGAGCATGGGGGAACAAATTAACCCAGACCCTGAAAAAGAGAAGCAGCTTAGTGTTTTAAATTCAACATTTGAACAGGAAGAAATTAACAGTACCTGCTGTTTAAATCATGAAAATGTGAACCAGTGTCAGGAGAAAGAATTAATTTCCCTGAGTAAGGAAACCGCTACATGTGCAGTAACTACTCATGATAGACTGACTGATTTGGCTCAAAAATATGAAATTGATGTTTCAGGAAGTTTTCCATTTCAAAAAAGTTTTAGGGTACATATGAATGATGAGGCAAATGAGAAAATGTGTTCTTTAGGAATGCAATTGCACATTGCAGAAATAATAAAATATAGTTTCAAATGCAAAGGATTTGACAAATGAAGAGACAAATGGTCAAGAAAACATGAGAAGAAAAAGAAACCACCAGACCTAGCAAGGAAACCGGATAAGAAAAATAAACCACCAGACCTTGTTAGGGAAAATAATAAACAGGATGAGGGAGAAGCTTTTGCTTATTCATTGAGAGAAAAGGTGGGAGAAGTGCACGTTCATGTGCCACGGAACAAAAGTGAACTTGCAGCATT
Organism: Calotriton arnoldi; assembly: GCA_963921515.1. Lineage (NCBI taxonomy): Eukaryota > Metazoa > Chordata > Amphibia > Caudata > Salamandridae > Calotriton > Calotriton arnoldi. The sequence goes on from CAWUFW010017415.1 coordinate 252,558, forward strand.
TCTGAACACATTCCCACAATTGAGAGACAAACTTATGCTGTGGTACCCACAAGTTGATGGATTTGTTGAAATTTTAAAAGAGTTGTGTATTAATTTGAAAATGATTTTTGACACTGCCATGCAGACTGAAATGTGGTTTGAATCTAAAGTTGTTGTGCAAAGGCCAGGTGAGGAGACAATGAAAAAGGTTTGCATGAATGCACCATCATTTTCTGTTGTTATGGAGAAAAATGTAGCAGTGATTACTTTCCTGAAGGGCAGAGTTAATTGGGTACAGATTAAAAGAACACAGGGTGGAAGTAAAGGTGTTTTGGTTTGTGCAAATTCAGGTATGGATGTTGCACTGCTGGAAAAAGTATCCTTTTGCCATCTTTATAACAGATTTGAGCATTGGAAGAAGAAATATAAATTTAAACATGATGCACAAACACAGAGAGAAATGCAGGTGCAAAATATGCCAGCCAAGCAAATGCATATGTGAGTTCAGAAACAGGTACCAACGGCAGGAGTTTTTCAAGCTCAGATGCTCCCACAAAATATGGAAAATGCTCAAATTAATTTAAATAAGTTGTCCAGAGCAAATGTGAATTCTTTCCAGAAACAAAATCAGAACCCATTTCAACAGGTTGCTGTATTTGAAAATGAGAGTTTTAACCCTAACAATTCTGAATTTACCAAGTCCATTGTGAAAACAGTGGAAGGTCCAGACTTAGTTGTAGGAATTTTAAAAAGAGAAATTACAAACCCAGTTTTAGAAGAATTTGCAGCAAAAATAGGCCCATTTGAGGAAAGTTACCAATTTGCTGTTTGTGATACAGGCATGGCAGGAAAACAATTGTTTTGCAAATTAAATAGCACAGATTACTGTACACCAGATGATGTTAATTATCAGATTCCTGATGAGGATGTACATTTTAAAATAGCCCAACAAGAGACAGCTGTAGCATTGTTTTCAGAAAGGACAGTTGAAAAAGTACCTTCTGATTTGAAAGAAATAATAAACACAGAAATAAGGGAGTTCACAGAGAAGGATGTCAGATTAATAAAATGTGCAGAACATGTCTTATTCAAATTAGAATCAGGTGACATGTTTTCAAGAACACCATCAGTTGCAGAAATTTTACCCATAATTGGAGATAAACTGAGTAAAGGATTTTTGCTGGAATTGATTGGAAGTTTATGTAACTTTCTGATCACAGGTTCACAGAATCTAAATGAAAAGAACAGAATAGTGCAGGAGATTAATAGCATAACTTTTCTATGTTGTCCTATGGTATCGAATCCAGCCAACATATTTTTTCACATTCCATGTGCTGAAGAATGGCTTACTGTTATTGATTTTTGTCAAGTTCATGTCACAGTGCCATTGCATGAAGATAGTCAGGAGTATTGTCAAAAAGAAAATGAATGTCTGGGACACATAATTGGAAAGGGAGGTAGAAAGGTGTCACCAGAGAGAGTGGAAATAATTCACCAGATGAATCCACCTCAAATTCAGAAAGACGTCAGGAAGTTTTTGAAAATGGTTAGCTGCTGTAGAGAGTGGTTACTAAACCTTTCCCTAGTGGCTAAGCCTTTACTGAGGCTGACACACAAGAATGTGTCTGATCCGCTTCCATTGGACAACAATTGCACAAAAGCATTCCTAGAGTTGAAAGAGAAAAAGTGTCGCGCCCCGGCACTAGGAATGCAAGTTTATTTAAAAGAAAATACACCAATTTGCAGTGAGAGGAAGGGCTGCGCTCTCTCAGTGCCTGTTCAAAAACATGAATGTGTTCAAAGGTCTGTGATGTATTTCCCAATGACCTTTGACCCTAACGTCACAGAAATGCCAGCAAATGAATTGGTTTGTTATGAAACTGAATATGAGTGTCTAGATATCATCAATATATGCATGAAGCCAAGATCAGACTTTAAGGATGAACGTCTGATTCAGCCCAACAATGTCCATTTTGTAGATGGCCCATATTTAAAAGGTAACAATGACACATTAGGAGCAACACATGCTGTGCCTCCTATACATTATGTTGTCAAAGCTTCATGGCTTTAAGTAGTTACCTCAGCCCAAAATTCGAAATTGATTGCCCTTACCATAACATTCAGTATATCTGCTCAAATTGGAGTCACTGTTGTCATGGGAGAGAGAAATGCTAATTCAGTTGCACAAAATTGTGTTCTGTTAGCCTGTACATTCAATGGGATTTTCACAGGTGAATCTGAAAAGAATACTGTTTATTTTGAGAAAAGTGACAACTGCATAGTAGCAAATGTGTTATTGCAAAAACTGATGCCCAGGTATAGATTGCCAGTTTCTCTGAAATCAGATCATAATGAGGTTTCAAAGATGATGTGTGCAGAACCACAAATTGGACAAGGATTGGATTGTAGCTATCTACCTGATGTTCCAAGTATAATAAAGCAACACAAAGACAGTACAGAGTCTCATTTTGCAAAAGACTGTGTTTCAGCATCACTGAAGTGGCTTGAATATGTACATGCAAATGCACTTGTGAAAAACACAAATGAAAAGACTAGCCATTGCTGTGAAGGTCTGGCTGATGTGGAGCATGCAGTTTCTCACCAGATTGCAGCTGCTACACAAGATCTGCATAATGGATGGTGCCAAAACTTTGATCTGAGAGATGCTGTGAAATGGAAATGCCTGTTCCAAATGATCCTGGCAAAGACTGTTGTGAAATGTGGTGGCCTTCAAAATTGGGTGCATGCCTCTCACACGCGTATGGTCCTGTGGCCCCCTGATAAAACAGCTCCTCTTCAAGAAGATATGCCAGCAGTGGTCAAAAGTCCACAGAAGAGGGTCAGTCAAGCTGTAAGGGAACACACAAAGTCTGAAGCAGCACTAGAGAAAACTGAAGTGGCACTGGAAAAGCAAAAAGTGGAAACTGACTCAGATGAAAGCGGTGTCAAAAGGGTGAATGAGTCAGGTGCAGCCTCTGAAGAAGAAATTAGTGCTGTGGGCCTATGAGTGGAGGTAGGAAAAAGCTGGCTGAAACGGTATCCAAAAAGTATACAGTGGTCCCTTGAAAAATCATTTGCGCCAATAACTGAAACATCTGAATCTGATCAAAGTGAAAATAAAAGTGAAAGGCTTGGATTGAAAAAGTGCAAAGAATTGATGGTGATCTGTCAGAGTTTCTCAGCACCTGAGTGGTCAAAATGCATGGAAAAAGTACAGAATGCCACTTTGAATGAACTGTATGAGCCACCCTGATGGCAAGCTGGTGACAAAGAGAAAAAGAAAGGCTGAAACAATAACTGAGAATTGTCAAGAGCTGAAGAGAAAAGAATCTTTGAAATCATGAAAGAAAAAGAAGATAAGATGAAGAAGTAAAAACAAACAAAAAAAAGAACTGTCCTGTTGAATTTTCCTTTTATTATTTTAGTTACTTATTTTAGAGAAGACTAACAGTTCCAAGAAGCTACTTACAGAACTCTGCACTAAACATTTGAGCTTGGCTATATATGATCTGATTACAGACAAAATTTGTGTTGCCTTAGAAATAGAGGTAAAATTGTTATATGCTCAGCTTTTGCAATAAAAAAGTCACCTGTGAGATTAAATAAGTGTGATGATTTACAAATCATTTGAGGTATCATGATTTGTTATCATCAAAGGGAGGGTTGATGTAGCTCAGATTTCATCTGGATTCAGGCATTGCTTTATTTTTGTGTTTCAGACAGACTGAATTTTAAAATGGCACTTTTGGTGCATGCAAAGTGAAAAACATGAAATGAGGCCTAGTCAAATGATTTTTAAAAGTTGCACTTTTGGTTCATGCAAAGTGAAAGACATGAAGGGGCAGATTTACGAAAAGTGACGCACCGCTGGCGCAACGCAGAAATGCGTCAGAAATCTTACGTCGCCGCTGCGACAACGCAAGTCAACCGGGAAGCGCCAAATCAACAAGGTGACGGAGCATGGCGCAACGCGGCAACCTGCGTCATAGAAACTGGCGTAGGTGCCGCAAAAGTCAGCCTGACGCAACTTCTGGAAATGTCACGTAAGGCCGATTTGCGACACGCAACGCCATTCCGACGACTTTGCGACAGCGTACACTGCGGGAAGCATCAAAAGGCAACCGGGAAAGCGACGCAAATAGCAAGAAATACATTTGTGGACCACAGAGGACCCAAAAATGGAACAGGAAGGTCACACCAGTAGCCAGGACCCTCAGGCAAACCCCGCCAGCAGAAGCCCTGATGCACAGGCTGAGCCTGTGGCTAAATGAAAACGCAAGTCAAACTTCAGCCATGAGGAAAATTAAATCCTGGTGACGGAGGTCACCAACTACCAGCACCAGCTGTTCGCAAGTTCCAAGCTGCCTATAGCGAAAAAAGAGGCGATATGGCAGCGAATTGTCATGAAAATCAACAGTGTGGGCCAGGCCAAGAGGAGCGTCCTCGACTGCAAAAAAAGGTGGCATGACTGCAAGCGCCGCACTAAAGAAAAGCTTGCGGCAAACCGCAAGGCAGCCCTACTAACTGGAGGAGGCAGCCCAGCAGACCAGGAGGTCCTGGATGACCTGGAGGAGTGGGTGGCACAAGTCATCCCAGAGGAAATAGTAACGGGAATCTCCGGACAGGACAGTGCCACCAGAGAAACTGAAGAGCAGACAACGAGTAAGTTACAATAATTGCACAGATTGCAGTAATGGGTCATGGTGGTCATTGCAGCTAGAAATTTCCTGTGCCACAGTCTGATGTGTCCATCTTGTTGTCCTCATACTTGTCCACAATCACAACAATTCTCAATGTAAGCAAACCCATCTGTCAATCACGCATTTTAAATGTCACAAAAGCACTGCCATGTCCATCCCTGGTGGAGCAGACATACTGGACATCACTTATGTAGGGCCTTGCACCACAGGTACCTCACTTTTGTGAATGTCCAAAGTGAAGACCTGTCAGTGCAAGGACTACATAAGAGACGTGCACGAGGTCATGCATATGCCTACATGCGTAACGTAGGTAATAAGGTGCAACGTGGTGCTACATCTTGCCTGTCCGTCCTTGAGGTGTGCCAGTGTGTTTGGGCAGGTTGCGATCAATGGGTGGAGGATGTGTGCAGCGGGGACATTGTATGTAAGCGTAGGCGGAGTGCTGTGGCCAAGGGACTCCATGATAACTGATTAGATGTCCAGGATCCCTTTGTGATGTGGATCAGTGATGGTGGTGGTGTCTGCTGGGCATGGTGAATATGTGACATTTACAATGATGGTTGGTCCAGGTGAACATGCTGGTGTGGCTGTAGTTGAATCTGTCTACTGTGGAGGAGATGTGCCTGTCTGTGTCTCCTGCAATGTGGCTTGGTGTTACCAATAGCTGCCTCAGTTAGATGTCAGAAATTTTCCCCAGCAGGCGATGGTGTCCTGCTCACTGGGGTAGTTCAGGTGGAACTAGAGTTCCCGAAGTAGGAATGTCGTTGGGGGTGTGTGAGCCTGGTGTGCAATGGCGGCTACACTGGCATTGGTGAATGGGTGTTCATGGCCCGGGGGGCCTGCAAATAAAGGTGCCAAATTTGATGTTGTCCTGCCTGGTCCGGCTTTTTAACCTGTGTTGTACCATGGTCACTGCTGGGTCATTTAAGTGCATGTTTAGTCGGAGTGTTCTCCCTTCTCGTAGGAGATGGCAATGCCTCCTCCTTGATGGATGTGGTGGGCCTTGTGGGTAATTAAGTAGCCGTCACTGATGGTGATGGTGATTACTGGTCCAGAACGAAGGCTGGTGCATCTGTTTGTGAAGTAGGTGACATATGAAGAGTTAACAGCAAGGTGGTGCAACATTTTTGTAGTGTGCATGTGTAGTGCCTGCATGTTGTGGAGGATGGAGTTTAGCTGGTTTTGTGTAGTGTTGTTTTGCTGGGTGGCACAAGGCACAGGTGTCCTGATGTGTAAGAATGTCTGTCCTGAGATTAGACTTGCGCAGGGTGCAAGATAAGCATACAGACCGGCCAAATGGCAGTTGTGGTTGCGGACAGGGTGGATGTCAAGGAGGGTGTTGGTGTTGCAGCGGAGGAGTGTAGAAGAGGAATGGTCCTAACTAGTGAGTGTGGTCCTGGGGCAAATGGCCGCATACGGTCTCATCCATGGCTTTCGTCCGTCATGGTATATGTACATTACAACACTGTTATCACATTTGAATGTCAATTCCAAGTAACCTCAGGCACGCAGTTGCCTTCACATTGCATGTCATATCAACGCATTGTGATGCAACTAATGGAGTTCCATCAGTTCAAGCTTAGGTAATGTGTCCTGGTGTGACATAGCAATGTAAGGGACTTTCTTTGGGATCAAATGTGAAATATTGGCTGTCCCGTGGAGAAATAATGGACAATAGTCTCACTTTTTTGTTTGGTCTAAACCGAAACAGGATTTCTTGTGGGGTAAAAAATTTAAAATCGTGTCTTCTGGGGTCAAAGATAGCAATTTGGGTGTCTTTTTGGGTCAAATTCTGAAAATAGGGTGTGTTTTGGGGGCAACATATGAACATAGGATGTCTCTTGGGGTCCAAAAATGAAAATAGGGTGTCTTTTGGGGGTAAAACATGAAAATAGGGTGTCTTTTGGGGGCAAATCATTTAAATAGTGTGGCATTTGGGGGCAATTCATGAAAATATGGTGTCTCTTGGGGCAAATCATGAAAATAGGGTGGCATTTGGGGGCAATTCATGAAAATATGGTGTCTCTTGGGGGCAAATCATGAAAATAGGATGTAGTTTCCACCAATTATGATATCTAGTGTTGTCTGGGGGGTCGGAGATGAATCTCAGGTATCTGGGGATGTTATGTGTTACAAGTGTTCCTTTTAGGGTTGCACTCACTGTAGTGGGTACTGAAATTCACAATGCCATCCTATCCAGCTCTCACTACACTGTTGTAATATGATACCTATTGGTATGCATCGTATTGGAATGCAATGTAATGGTATGCCTTGCAACAAAAGAGAACTAATGTTTGTTTAATACTGGTCTGCCTGCTGCGCATAGCTGCACAGCATCTGACATTGAAAAATGAAGTAGGGGGCACTGGACAGCTGGGTGGAGGTAAAATTCAGAAAATACACTGGAGGGGGCATGGATGTGCGGGTGGGTGTGAGTGGGTGTTTGCCATCACATTACAAACGGAAATGTGCAACAAGGCCTGCTCATGTGTAATCTGTGCACCTGCGCCTCCGAGTCAGCTTCAAGGGACAGGAAGCAGCCAGGCTTCCTCACCTAAGTCAATCAGAGGGCTGCAATGTGGTGTTGTCATAGCTCATGCGCGCAGGGACAGTGCGTTCTTACAGAGGCTTGTTAGGTGGACATGTAATTCATGCACACTGTAATGCTGGCCGCATTGTGAACAGGGAAGTGCACATGACTGTATGGGCCTAACTGAGAGGACAAATGAACAGACATTGTCCACTTTAGTAGGCATACCACTGAGTCCTGGGCCTAATTCTGAGTAGAGCAGCCCAAATCACCCTCACACCCAGAAAGGAAACATAGCATCAGTACATAGATAAATGACCATCATGGTATTTGTTTCAACGTCTAGCACTGCTCAAAATCATGGGCCTAATGCTCCTGCCCCATAAAGGATTATCCCCCAATGGGGGTCCTGCAGTCACAGGTGTTACCCCTGTGCACCCTCATATTATGGGCATCCTCCACTACACATTACACCTTCCACTCACTTGGACATCCACACGGTGGTTTTATCTGATGCACCCTCACAAAGTCGGTGAATCAGCCAGCATGACCCTCTGCTAGGTGGGCTTACACAGGCTTGGGTACAGCATTCCCTGCCAAGACAGCTGGGCAATGACACGATGAGGGAGATGCAACACGCATCCCTTATGTGTGTAGTTTCAGTGCTAGTGCAACATAAGTTAGAATCATCTCAGGGTCCACACCCCCCACAGTGTATGGCCAGTGACCCATCCTGTGGCCTAGGATGCAGATATGCGTTGGACACCATTGGCAATATCCTTTGTGCAGCACAGTGTACTGTTGGTGCATGGTATGCAATGTGTACCTCCCTATGTAGTCACTCCGGAGGACAGGTAACATTCACAAATACATGGGGGTCCAGGGTGTATCCTCACACAAGTCTGCAACACGCCTCCATGCAACGTTGCTGGCCACAACACCAGGTAAGGGTGATCACCAATGCCTCAATGCCCAACAACACAGTCCAGCAACTACACTGCACCTCCGCATCCCAGGTTGGCTCACAAATGGCAGGCCAGCAATGGCACCCTGAGCCGGGAACTCCTTGGTGCTTAGATGGGTTTGTATGCCATTGTTTAGTAGGAGTGCCCAATAAGATGTGATGCACATTGGTATTGCTCAGCAAAGTGCATGTACTCAGTAGTGTAGCCCAGATTTCTGCCTTTCCCTTGGTCTCTGGATGGACATGGCATTTGGGGGGCCTGGGGGATTTGTTGCTCTGTGAGGTACTGGGGCCAGGCTAATCCATTCTGCATGACAAACAATGTTAGTCACTTAGTCATCATTGTAGGTTGACTCATAGGCTCATTTTTACACTGTTGATGCCAGAATAAATAGTGCAGAATAATTTGATCTCAAATGTTGCCAATGTGCCTTTCATCAGTCATTGCTTGCCAACGGTGTAATTACTAATGCTTTAATAGCAGTGTTTCTGGCAGTCTCCATTTCAGACAACTGCAAATCTAACCATGTCACAACGTCTTGTAAGAACATCATGAACAGTGTGTTCTTAGTGGGCGATAGGCTGGCACATCGCAAACTTATGCTAACTAGTGTTTGTTGTAGTTTGAGTGAGTACCTGTACCCATGGGCCGTAATGTTGCCAAAATGTGCATGGACACATCTCATTAGGTTTGTTTTAAAGGAGGCCAACACCCTGGAATCACACACCAATTTACAATTGCCATTGCAGTGTTGCCCAAAAAGTGCACCTACCACTAAGAGCAACATTACCATTGCAGTGTATGTACACAGGTCAGTATCAATGCATATCAATGACCAGCACCACTACTGTAACAATAAGTGGTGCAATGTCCATGCAAGTGGGTATGAGTCTTGAGCATCAGTCTGCATCAGGACATAGGTTGCTTGACTGTGACACAAAGACCAGCTCTGATAACCCACATGTGATGCCACTTACTAAACCTCACTACAATTGAACTTGCTAACACAACTAAAAGATTTGCACATTTTTTTTCAGAGGATGCTGCTTCAACATCACAGCAGGTGGATGACACCAATCTGTTTGATGATATGGAAGACAACCTGCACTCCATTGACACTGACACACTGGAGGAGCTAATGACCACTATACGGTCACCTACACCACCTCCAGAGCGTGACAACGGTGTGGTAGCTGCTCCAGGGGAACCCCAACCACCACCACCACCAGAATCTGCCACTACAAACATGAGCACCGAGTGGGAGAACACACAGCGTGAGTTCCAAAGAACAGCTGTATCTCTACAGCGGGAACTCCTCAGCGAGGTACATGTTGCTGTGGAGAGTATGGGTGGCATCCTGCAAGCCATACTGCGAAGCATGAATACAGATTTGGCTAACATCGGGACTGACCAAGCCAGCTCCATCCAAACACCGGGACTAGCTCAATCTCTAGCCAACATCTCAAATATCATGAGTCAGAGGCATGTTCAAATGCCACCACAAAGTGCCAACAGGGATGTAGCCCAGCACCTACAAAACATTGACGAGAGAATGAGAGACATGCAGCAACAGCAAGACCTCTACATGTCAACCATGACTGCCTTTCATGGTGAGTTGCTGACTGTGATCAAAAATCAGCAACTGATGCTAAATGCCCTAATGACAAACTTAATCACACCTGAACATGTGTTCCCTCACATATCCTCTGCCACTGCTAGTGGTAGCAGTGGGACAACACGCCCTGCAGCTACCAAACCAACCAAGCCACGATTTGAAGACTCAGAGGATGACTCAGCCACACAGTTCCAGAGGAAGACTGGTCACTAAAATGACATTACTTCACAGGTGTCGTATGACAACCAACAAAAAATAACTTCAATGAGAACAATGCCGGACAGACAAGAGCATTATGAAGATTTGTACACCTGTGCCACACCACATCTTATGTTTCCAGAAACAATGAAGTCCAATACATTGTGACAATAACAATGTATTAATTACCAAGCTCATTTTCAAATAAAATATCTTTGTCCCAACACTCTCAAACATGTGAACGAGTGCTGCTTCACCACCTGTGTGTCAAGAACAATGTGTCCTTGTGTCAGGTTTGTACCATTCCACAATATCACTGGGTATAATGTTTGTTGTGAAATCCAGACACACGTGGAAGAGTGGCTAACCACTTGATCAATGTTTGTCACTATGACAATGCAAAGGTGAAAATACATGCCGTCATATGTAGAAATAAGTGGCAGTTTCTCATGAATGTGCCACAGCGCATCACAACAAGCCCCTTGACTGTGCCACTCTGTGTAACGTTCTGAACACAGAAATGCCACACATATCCAAGGAAATGTGGCATTCCTGTGCTCTCCCCTGCGCTGGGGCAGAAACAGCTGCAATGCGCCTGTGCATG